>CAUYQU010016930.1:0-59385 GCA_963574635.1 Cheracebus regulus | reverse complement strand
ATTATGTGCCTTGGGGTTGCTCTTCTTGAGGAATATCTTTGTGGTGTTCTCTGTATTTCCTGGACTTGAATATTGGCCTGCCTTGTTAGGTTGGGGAATTTTTCCTGGATAATATCCTGAAGAGTATTTTCCAGCTTGGATTCATTCTCTTCGTCACATTCAGGTACACCTATCAAATGTAGATTAGGTCTTTTCACATAGTCCCATATTTCTTGGAGACTTTGTTCATTCCTTTTTACCATTTTTTCTGTCATCTTGCCTTCTCGTTTTATTTCATTGAGTTGATCTTTGACCTCTGATATCCTTTCTTCTGCTTGGTCAATTCGGCTGCTGAAACTTGTGCATGCTTCGTGAAGTTCTTGTGTTGTGTTTTTCCGCTCCATCAATTCACTTATATTTTTCTCTAAGTTGTCCATTCTCGTTAGCATCTTGTTAAATCTTCTTTCAAGGTTCTTAGTTTCTTTGCACTGGGTGAAAACATATTCTTTTAGCTCACAGAAGTTTCTTATTATTCACCTTCTGAAGCCTGATTCTGTGAGTTCGTCACACTCATCCTCCATCAGGCCTTGTTCTCTTGCTGACGAGGAGCTGTGATCCCCTGTAGGAGAACAGGCATTCTGATTTTGGGTGTTCTCAGCCTTTTTGCACCAGTTTCTTCCCATTTTTGTGAATTTATCCACCTGTCGTCTTTGTAATTGCCGACTTTCAGATTGGGTCTCTGAGTGGATGTCTGGCTTGTTGGTGATGAAGTTTTTTCTGTTTCTTAGTTTTCCTTCTGGGGGTGCCCCTTCCCCACAGAGCTGGGCCTTCCCGGGTTCAGCTGTGCTTGCTCTCAGTCCTCAGCGCTTCCAATTGCTGTTCTCCTTGTGGGGGTTGGACCAGCAGAGCCCGACTAAAAGTTCGGCACCCAGTCCCGTATGCTCCGCACCGAGAAGCGCCACGCTGGCCAAAAGAGTCACACTGGCGACCCATGTAGCTTCTTCCCCGGGAATCTCCCAGTTTGTGGGCATCAAAAATTCGCCTGCAATTGCGGCATCCACTCGCTCTCTGCGCTTTCACTGGGAGCTACAATCCTGAGCTGCTGCTACGTGGCCATCTTGGATCTCTCTCCCAAACCCCTGACATATTAAGAGTGGTTGTCGTGGGATGGTAATCAGTTTTTTTTTTTCTTGTGTTTCTATGTATTTTCTAAAAATGTTATAATGCACAGATATTAGAAACATTTTTTATGAAAATTATTAACAGATAAACACTCGGAAACCTGTGTTTTATTATGGCAACTTGGCAAATAAAATGTTCCCTTATTTACAGAGTCCTTTTCATCAACTTCAGCCACCTTATTTATGTGCCCTCTTTTCCTCCCAGGGCTGTGATTTTTATTTTAACCTGAAGAACCAGGTTGTAGAGAGGGAAGAAAAACTCACAAAGCTCCCAGCAATCTAGTAGCTGATCTTTCCCAAGCAACCAAATCTCTTTGGGGAGATGAGGAACAATTGTACTGAATGAACAGGTGATCTAAGGTCAGTATTAAATAGATGTGTTGCTTTTCCCAGAGTCAGTTGAAAAGATCAAGTGACTTCCTCTACTGAAACGTTACAATATGATAATTAACAGAATTTCCTCGCAGCTTTATAAGCTTCAATTCTTGTTCTCTGAAGTGCTGACCTCATTTACCTCCTCTCCTCTTTAGGAAGCGCTGTTAGAAATTGGAGTTTCAGAGGGGCTGGCAGAGTTGCAATGTACCTGGGACACCAGGTACTAAGGGGAAGTAAGGGAGCATAGGGGGCAGGAGTGGGGGTGGTGGCTGTTCTCTCTTTGCCTTAGTTTCCAGGCATTTCAGAATTAAACTCATTGTTTAAATTTGGTAACTATCTAGTCTCAGATGCTTTTGCATCCTACCTGGTTCCTGGTATATAATGTTTTATTCATTTGTTTCTTCTTAATGCAGTTTTATATTGTGATCTACCTCACAAATGATTGTAATCTACCTTAAATGCTGTTTTGAGCTAGAGTGTGGTATAAATACATCCATCTGTTCATTTATTCTAGATTAAAAGCTAAGCTTCTATAACAAAAAGTGTAGCCTCTGTCTTTCTTACACACACTCCCAATGGAGTTGTCTAGACTGTCGGCTGAGCATGGTCCAATGTGACCTGTGAGTATGTCTGCTTCAGCTTGTGGGAAGGTGAAAGAGAGGAAATCCAAGGCAGACTGCTTATCTTTTTTTTTTTAATTAATAAACTATATTTTTTAGAGCTGCTTTAGGTTCACAGCAAAACTGAGCAGAAAGTACAGAGTACCCATGTGCCTGCTGCCCCCACATATGTTCAACCTCCCCCACTATCAACAGCCCATACCACAGTGGTGCATTTGTTACAATCAGCGAACCTACATTGTCACATCATTTTCACCCAGAGTTCATGGCTTATATTAGGGCTTACTCTTGGTATTGTATATTCTATTGGTTTTGACAAATGTATAAATGGCACGTAACCACCATTATTGTACAATACAATGTTCTGTATTGTACAGAATAATTTCACTGGCCCCAAAATCGTCTGTGCTCTCCCTATTCACCTCTCCCTCCTCCAATATTTCAACTGAATCTCCAACCCCTGATATTTCACTGTCTCCATGATTTTGTTTTTTTCCAGGATGTCATCTAGTTGGAATCATACAGTATGTAACTTTTCAGACTGGCTTCTTTCACTTAGTAATATATGTTTACATTTCCTCCATGTCTTTTCATGGCTCATTTCTTTTTAGCACTGAAAAACAATAGCCTATTGTCTGGATGTAGAAGAGTGTAATTATCCACTCACCAACCAAAGGACATTTTGGTTGCTTCTAAGTTTTGGCAATTCTGAATAAAGCTGCTATAAACATCTGTGTGCAGGTTTTCATGTGGACTTAAGTTTTCAATTCATTTAGGCAAATAACCAAGGAATGTGTTTGCTGGATTACATGGTAAGACTATGTTTAGTTTTGTAAGAAACTGCCAAACTATCTTGCAAAATGGCTGTACCATTTTGCATTCCCACCATCAATGAATGAAAGTTCCATTTGCTCCACAACCTCATTAGCATTGGATATTATCAGTGCTTTGTATTTGGACTATTCTAATAGTGTGCAGTGGTAACTCATTGTTTTCATTTGCAATTGATGTTTCATTTGCAAATGATATATGATGTTCAATATCCTTTTTAAGACATGGCTCACTTTGGCAGGGTCACAGCTCACTGTAGCCTCAACCTCCTGGGCTTGAGCAATCCTCCCACCTCAGCCTCCCTAGTAGCTAGGACTACAGGCATGTGCCAACACATCCAGATATTTTTGTATTCTTCTGTAGAGATGAGGTCTCTCTCATGGCCTAGGCAAGTCTCAAACCCCTGACCTCAAACAATCCTCCCACCTCAGAATCCCCAAGTGCTGAAATTACAGGCGTGAGCCACTGAGCTCAGCTGATGTTGAATTCTTTTCATATGCTTACTTGTCATCTCTATGTGTCCTTTAGTGATGTGTCCGTTCAGGTCTTTTGCTTAGTTTTTATCAAATAGATCATCTTCTAGTTGTTGAATTTTAAGAATTCTTTGTATATTTGGCTGAGTCCTTTATCAAACGTGTCCTTTGCAAACATTTTTCTCCCAGTCTGTGGCTTGTCTCCTCATTCTCTTGATATTGTCTTTCACAGAGCAGAAGTTTTTTAATTTTAGTGGAGTCAGATTATCAAGCATTTCTTTCATGGATCGTGGCTTTGGTGCTATATCTAAAAAGTCATTGCCATACCCAAGGTCACCTAGGTCCACTTGCAAATAACACTATACTACTTAAAAGGTAGCTCAAGTACCTTATGATAAAAAAAAAATCCTAATTCCTCCTTCTCATCTTTTGTATCATTGTTGTAATTCATTTCACTTATACATAAGCATACATTATTTTGCACATTCTTTTTCTCAACTCTAAGTTCCTTGAGGATAGGAATTGTACCATTATTAATTGTTATATTCTTTCAACTAAACTGTTTTCTCAAATGAAATATAATTTACTAATAAGAACAGCAATAAAATAATAACCACTATGATTTATTCAGTCTGCCTGACTCCCGTTAAATGCAGCTTTTAAAGAGCATCTATCAAATGGAGAGATAAGCCTGGAAGACCTCTGCTTCATCCTTGAGAGACAAGGCCTCACTTTGTCATCCAAGCTTCAGGGCCATGGCATAATCATAGCTTGCAGCACCTCCAACTCCTGGGCTCAGGTGATCCTCCTGCCTCAGGCTTCTGAGCAGCTATGACAACAGGTGTGCACCACCACCCCTAGCTAATTGTTTATTTATTTATTTATTTATTTATTTATTGGTAGAGATGGGGTCTCACTTTGTTGCCCACGCTGACCTTGAAAAGTTCTGGTCTCAAGCAATCCTCCCACCTTGGCTTCCCAAAGTACTGAGATTACAGGTGTGAGCGACTGTGCCCAGCCCACTGAGAATTTTTCAAGAACCTGCTCTATACCTGTCATTATGTTGGGTACTGGGAATACAAGAGTGAATGACATAATGCTTTCCCGTAAGGAAAATACACAAATTAGAGATGTTAGCTACATTAAGGTAGATGCTCTGATAGGGACTTGTGAGCACAGAGAAGGGTCCTGTCCTGGAAAGTTAAGGAAGGTTTCTGAAGGAGGTCAAATCAGACTGAGGCACAGAAGATGAGTTAGGCAGGCGAAGAAATGGAGAAAGGCTATTGCAAGGTGTGAAAACAACATGAGAAAGTCTCTCAGATGTGAGGCCGTGTGAAGGGTATCCCCCAGACATTCATTTCTCCACTGTCGTGGTGATTCCCACATGGAGGGAGCTCCCTTATCAACTTCTGCCCTCTCTCACTTTACTTTTGCTCATGGTGGGGAGAGGAGAGTAAATTCTGATTCGTAAATCCAAGAATAATTTGAATGTGCCTGAAGCCACTCTCTTCTCTTGTTGATGGGAATGGGCTATTGATGGGGAACACGTGCTTATCTTGTTCTGCAGTTCACAATGAGGAAGTGCCCTTGTCTGCAGAAAGGAGATGTTTTCTGCAGTATTGACTTAACCAGTAATAAAGGGGGTATGCTGATCTCTCATGTGAGGTCTCCTTGTTGTGTTACTTAATTGTTTCACAACTCCAGCAGGGAAGAAAAGGGCCATGTCATGAACCTCCTAGAACCCCAATACAATGAGAACACAAGGTATGGAGTGGGGAGGTCAGGGCAGGGGATGTGACTTGTCAAGTCTAGAAGAGATGGCTCAAAGGAGCCCTTTATCTTGAAGGCCATGTATGGGATCCCTCCGAACTGGGTTTTAAGCTGGCAGGTAACCCACTCAGAATTGCGTTCTAGGTTACTTTCTCTGGCAACACTGCAGAGCATGGACATAGGGGTAGGCAGTGGGGTAGAAATAAGACCAAAGGCAAGGAGACCAATCTAGAAGTGACTGAGTCATGTGCACCAGGGAGGTTGAAGCCTGAGCCATGGTAGGGAAAAAACACAAAGAAGAGAGGCTGATCAAGCATATGGTTAGGATCCTACGTAGCCAAGTCGTGCTGGTGCAAATAAGGAAGGATAATCTGGGATGAGTCTCGGTTTTCTGACTTTGGTAATTAACTGGATTAAAATGCCATTTCATAGACAGAAAACAAAAGAAAAGAATTCAAATAGGGAGATGTGAGGCAATGACACATTTAGTTCTGCCATGTTGATGTCCATGTGTGGATCTCTGGAGAGATGTCTAGCAGACTCCATTTGGGTAAGAGTCTAAAGTCCAGCAACAACGTCGGTTTGGAGATTTCTGTTTGGGAGCCATCACCATAGGGAGGTGAGCAGTAAAATAGTGACTGTGTCAGATAATGAAAAAATAAATCAATAGACCAGAAGGAAACTCTTAGGGGAATGCAAACATTTAAAAGCTGGCAGAGGAAAAAGTTTCTGTGAAACAGAACGAAAAGCAATGATCAGAGCTATAGGAGGAGAATCATGAAAGATGTCAAAGAAGCAGAGGATGTGGAAAGGTCTGGATAAGAAACAGTGTCAAACAAAAAGCCCAGTTAGAATAACACTGGGAGTGTCCAGTGTCTTTGACTATTTGGGGGTGATGCTTTTGAAAGCAGTTTGAGTTGAGTGTAAGGTCAGAAGCCAGGCAGCAGTGGGTTTAGAAGTGAGGAAGTAAAGACTCCAAGTATTTGTCATTACAAAATAGGTGTTATTTTCAAGATGCTTGGCTGAGAAGTAAAGGAGAGGTCAAGAGAGACTTGCTCCTCAATAGGTGAGTTTTGATGTATTTATAGGCTGAGGGCAATGAACTACTAGAAGGCAAGAGAGTTAATTTACAGAAGAAAGAAAACTGTTCATGGAGCAAGGTACCAAAGGGGAAAGGAGATAATGAATGAAAGCTGATATGAGTGTGGGGCAAAGAGGAGAGAGAGAGAGAGAATGTGCGTGTGTGTGTGTGTGTGTGTGTGTGTGTGTCAGAATGGGGTAGGTGGGGGGTGGTATTTTCTTCCCTGAGACAGTGAAGAAGAGGGAAGGGTAGTTACATGTGTGATAGGGGTTGCTTGGTTGTTGATGCTGTTTTTTATAGAGACAGGAGGAGAGGGAGGAAGCAGAAGGAGTTCATGCTGGTGGCCCCAGTTTTCATGATGAAATAAGAGGCTAGGCCATGTGCTGATAGAGGGCTGGAACTTAAGAAGAAAAGTGAAGTCTTGGTGTGAGCACCAGGCAGAATGGGAGAGGAGACGCTGACCAAGGCAATGGTGATCTGCGCTCGAGTTGGCCTGGTTAGAGGGAAGAGGAAAGACAGGGGGATCCTGCAGGCTGGGTGAAAATGGAGGGAGCAAGGAACTTGGTTTCCTGTCCAATCCTAACAGTGGCAATGGTCTCCCTGCCTTCACCTTCCCAGTATCCAGCCTCTCTCCCATGCCCCAACCCCTGAGCCTGCACCAGAGCAATGCTGTTGCAGTGTAAGTCCATCATGTCCCTCCTCTGCTCAGCAGCCTGCAGTGGCTCCTATCTCATTCCATCCATGTGAAAGCCAAAATACTTTCAAATCCTCTCAGTGCTCTGTGTGATTTGGCCTCTGTAAACTCTGACTCCATCCTCTACTCAGCATCCTCACCCTTTCTTAGGGCACCGTGCTCATGCCCATCTCAGGAGCTTGCACTGTGTTCCCTTGCCTTTAATTCTTCTCCATCAGATGACATGATAACGCACTCTCTTCCACCCTCAGCTCTTTTACGCAGTTATCTCCTTCACCATGAGGCATCCCTGACCACCTATCAAATCTTACCACTTCCTACTCCTGCCCCTGACATTTCCTCTGCATTTCTCTGCCTTGTTTTCTACTCAGCACTTGATACTGACTAGAATACTGCATATTTAACTTGCATTGTTTATTTTCTGCCTGCCCCAGTAGAGTGGCGATTTAGATCTGCTCTGCTCATTTCTGTATCCACCATACTCAGAGCAGTGTCTGACATTGAGTATTGGTTGAACGGATTCTGATTCAAGGCTGACCTCTTATCCCTTGGTTAAAAATGCATGGTTCTCAAATTGTTTCATAGGCATTAGTTTTGTTTAATTAGAGCAGATTCTTTTCAGAAGTAGAGACCTGGTTTACCTGCCATGCCTGTCATTTGGTACAATGTAATGGCCCTCATAGCTCAACTGCATTTGTCCTTTGTTCCATCCACCACTTTATACCTGATCGATTCATTCTGTTCCTACTACCATGCATCCCTTTTCACTCCCTCAACTCCCCCTGTTACCTCGTCCCACGGAAACCACACCACAGCTGCGGAAATTCTTCTTGCTGATTTAATCTTTGCTTTTTAATCAGCTATAAGGAGGTGGGGGTAGAAGTGGAGAATATATTCAGACCATCATACATCATTTTATGGAAGAAAAAGCCTGACATTTTCATTGGCAAATAAATCCTGGAGCTCTGAGACTGGGAAGGACCTAAGAGGTCAGCTCATCTATCTTCATACCTCTGGGCAGTTCTGCACTGAAAATCCATCCCCTAAATGCAACTGTCTAGTGGTTTCCCTCACTAGTCTCTAAGGAAGCTACCTTCCTGATCTTCTCTGATAAGCCATTTTAGTATCTAAATAGAAAGTATGAAATTATTATTAAAGCACCTGCAGTGCAGTAGAATTATGAAATTGGAGAACAAATGGAGGTAGGAGGTTGGACTCTGAGGCCAGAACAATCTGGATTTGAATTTTGAATTGACCACCACCTAACTGGGTGACCTTGTGCAAGTTAACCTCTTTTTCTCTTTTTAAAAATTATTATTATTATACTTTAAGTTCTGGGGTACATGTGCAGAGCGTGCAGGTTTGTTACATAGGTCTACATGTGCCACGGTGGTTTGCTGCATCCATCACTCTGTCATCTCTATTAGGTATTTCTTCTAATGCTATCCCTCTTCCATCTCCCCACCCCCTGCTATCCCTCCCCTAGCCCCCCCCACCACCTGACAGGCCCTGGTGTGTGATGTTCCTCTCCCTGTGTCCATGTGTTCTCATTGTTCAACACCCACTTATACGTGAGAACCTGCAGTGTTTTGTTTTCTGTTCTTGTGTTAGTTTGCTGAGAGAGATGGTTTCCGGTTTCATCCATGTCCCTACAAAGAACATGAACTCATCCTTTTTTATGGCTGTATAGTATTCCATGGTGTATATGTGCCACATTTTCTTTATCCTTTCTCTCATTGATGGACATTTGGGTTGATTCCAAGTCTTTGCTGTTGTAAACAGTGCTGCAATAAACATACATGTGCATGTGTCTTTATAATAGAACGATTTATAATCCATTGGGTATATATCCAGTAATGGGATTGCTGGGTCAAATGGTATTTCTATTTCTAGATCCTTGAGGAATCGCCACACTATCTTCCACAATGGTTGAACTAATTTACACTTCCACCAACAGTGTAAAAGCATTCCTATTTCTCCACATCCTCTCAGCATCTGTTGTCTCCTGATTTTTTAATGATCACCATTCTAACTGGCGTGAGATGGTTAACATTTTAAAAAGTGAAATATTTAAAAAAAGATGAAAGTCCTAAAGACGTTATATGCACATATACACACATATATATGTAAATGATAAATATACACTCAATAAATACAGATGTACAAATAGATACTCAATAAATGTTTCTTCTCTTCTTCCTTTCTTCTACTCCTCCCCGTATCCCACCGACATGCATTTCATGTTTAATAAGCCATCCAAGTCTTTATTACAGAATTTTCAAGTCTAAGAGACTCATTCAGCTTGAGGTTATCCCAGACTTTTACGAGGACTATTTCTAAATCGTTCCTAGTTGAAGAAAAACACAGTCAACTTAGAGGATTGTTACACAGGCTATGGAGACTGAATTTGAATCTCGGCTCCAAAGTGTATCAGATATGTGAATGTGGGCACTTGTGTTTTTGGAGTCTTCATTTCCTCATCTGTGAAATGGTTGTAAGATATGTGCTCATCTATGGGGTTCTTGCAACGATTTGGTGAGATTATGTATGGAGAGGATTCGGCATAGTGGCCTGGGACTTAGTGTGTGCTTAATACCTGAAAATGATGATGATAATGCTAGCTAATATCCAATACTTATTGCCCATTTAATGTGTCAGGCATTAAGAAGTACCATGCAGTCAATGAAGGAGGAGGTTATTGCTTTCATTATCATACCCAGGAAGGATGGTGGCAAAGAGTTCTTTCCTCTCAAAGGGTCTATTATTTTGTTGTTAAAGTCAATGAGATGCATCTAAGTCAATGTGAGTGGTTGCTGTTAACTGCATTAAACAGAAGAGGTGAAAAGGGTCTCAGAGAGGAATGGATGGAAGGGGCTATCTGAGAGGAATCCACCCTCTAGGCCTGAGAATCAAAGCGGTTCCTTACTGTATAAATGCTGGGCACCACAGTTCCTTTTTGAGAGCAGAAACAGAGCAGGCTGCTCGTCAGCATGGCAGGAGTGCTGCCTGGGACAGGGTAGGGGTGACAGGGAGAGGGCATAGAACTTTCAGGCAGTGTTGTTTGGTTTCTGTGGTTTGCGATTGTATATTTCTTCAGAAGTAGAGGTGGGAGGGAGAGAGGGTGTGTGATTTTAATCTGCCCAAAAAAAAAAAAAAAAAAAAAAAAAAGCCATTGCAGGTCAAATTGACCTAGCTAAATAAGAAACTTGATTTGAGCCAATGAAGTTGACAGTGTTATCAGTGCTCCAAAAACATTTTCATTTAGCCTGCAGACAACTTTTTCAATTGTCAAGAACTTACAATTATTGTTTTCAAAACCACTGAAGAAAATGAAGCAAGGGAAAATGTCAGAGACTACGGCTGTATGGACACTTCATCATGAAAGAGAAAACCTGCTGTGTATTAAAGGTGCCTCTACCTGCTGAGCGTCCAGGTGATTCCTAACACAAAGAGATCTGTGGTGCAGCAGTCTTCTGTACTAAAAGGTGGTGATGGGCATTTAAAAAAGAATTAGTGCAGTTCCAGTTACCAATTTAGGCTACCAAACCTGAAATGTCCTTCCTAACTTGCTACGCTCTGTTGAAACTCCCAATTTGCTTTAACAACCGATTAATTTCTAAATTGTTAAATGTGTAGGTAGGTGCTTTCTAAGAGCATTTTTAATGGATTATTGAAATATTCAAGGAGGCAATAGGAGAAACAGGTCTCGTTTCTTAGGAAGTGCCTCTCCCTCTCCCCCTCCCCACTCTGTGCCTCTAGTATCCGTTCAGCACTCAGGCCTTTCCAACCTCAAACCCTCTCAGCCATAGTTTCCCCTCCAGGCAGCACTGTCTCCCTCCCTCTTCCCTCAGCTTCTTATCCTCTGGGTTCTGGGTTAAAATTGCCCCTTAAGGGAGGCCTTTCCTGACCACACTATCTGCAGCAGGTCCCTCATCCCTCTTCTGGCTTGCAGTGTGCAGTTCATTTCATGGCCCACATCAGTTTATGTGATTTGTTCATTTTCTTATGAATGGGTTCTCTCTGCTTGATTCTAAGCTCCACAAGGGCAGAGCCCAGGCCCGTGTCATCTCTCACAACACTTCCAGCATCTAGCACAGCGGCTATCGACTCAGTCTTAGTTGAAGCCTAATGAATACTGGTTAAATGAGAAGAGTGAACTGAATGTTCAATATTTCCTTTTGATTCATGACACTTTTATGGAAAATACAAATACCTAGCACACTAGGCTTTTCTTAGCTGTGTTTAGTTCTATCTACAAAGAAGACTCATGCAACTGATTTAACTGAAGATGTGTGGCATCTGACCTTAGGATATTCAAGATTAGGAATAAGATTGTAAAAATATATTAACTCTAGTAAATACAGTTTGATTTAAGTCTCATCCCATTTGGGTAGTTGGAAACATGGTTCCCTTTGCCATTTAAAAGAGAAATGAAAATGCCTTTTGCCTTGGGCTATTAGTATCTATGAAGGCAAGATCTTACCCAGCATAGGGTAAAAAAAGCATAGTCTCCTTCCTATAAAATGGTTATGGGTAAAAGTCAAATCTCAGACTCTCACTAACAACTGGACTGAGAGCATTATGTCAATACTTGGCTTTACATTCTCATTTTACTACTGATGAAAATGAGGACCAAGTTTTCAAACTTAGCTAGTGGCAAGAGGCAGGATCAAAGGCCAGATCCGTCTAATGCCAAAACTCACCTGCATATGTCCAAACTCATCAAATTGTACATGTTCAGATTTTGTATATCAATTATACCTCAACAGGCCAGTTTAAAATAAACAAATATGGAAATAAACAAATACATAAAATTGAATACTATTTTAAAAAAAACAGTAGAGTAGGGGAGCTTCTGTACTCTCACATACCTGTGGGTTTCAAGTTAACTCTTAACTTTGCTATAGACGAAAAGTAATAAGAAGGAAATGTTGCAGAGAAGACACGCAAGGAGCCCAGATTGGAAGGAGTGTTGGAATGATTAATTGGGGGATTTTTTTGTAGAATCCTAGGCAGCACATTCCCATTCTCCTCTCTCTGTTGGAAAGAGAAAATTGTAGGTTGAGTTATAACAAAGAGAACATTGGTTCCTGCTGCCGAGGAGCCCTCCTAATGCTCAATAGGTCCTTTTCTAGAGGATAAGTGCTCCCTCCTGTCAAAAACATTACAAAACAGATGGTTTTGGCAAGGAGGATTAACCCTTTACAGTTCGAAACATTGGATTCCACATAATGACGTTAAGACAAGGAACTACGCTTTACTGCGCCCACCCCACCCCCAGGATGGCATGAATATGAGTATGATTTATTTATTCTGTCTCATTTCTTCAAACTTCGACTCTATTTGTGTCTATTCTTACCTCACCGTGCTGTGATATTTGGTATATACTTAAAGTGGACATCAAAGAATGCACTTGCTTATTGCCAGCATTTAATCTGAGCATCTAATTAAGTTCAGGTTATTGTGTTAACTATTGTTCAGATCTATAGAGTTTTTTAAACTACCTGATTTTCATATAATCCTACTGCAATTAGTGGTTATGTATTCATTCAACTGCCCAGATCAAAAACATTAAATCTGGATATGGAAGGTGAATTGTTTTAATTCACCTAACCATTAGACTTGATCATAAATGTTTATTAGAGTAAGAGGTACAGTTTTTGTTTGAATTCATGTCTTTAGTGTGCCCACCATCAATTGCTGCAGGCAGAATGCATGGTGAGTATCTACTTTTATAAGTGTCTTGGCTATCAATTACTTTTGCCTAAATTTTTTTTTTAAATACATTTTAGGAATTCTCTGTCCCTCTCCTGATTTTATGAATACTTTTTAAAAACTTCCTCTTTGATAAGGATTTTAAACCTTCGCAATTGGTATGTAGGAAAATGTAGTCCCTGGTACCTTTTACCCTCACAGAGAGAATGAGAGTTGCCAGATAGGAATACTCTCAAACCATTGCCACTGAACTCAGAAATGCAGAAGCCCATCCCTCCTCCCAGCCAAAGCCACTGCTTTACGCGTGTGCTCTGAATCACAGCCCCTCCAGCCTTCTTGATAACCTTCATCTGGGACTTCCTCCATCCTCCCCCTCAACTTGCCAAGTCCTTAAATATCCTCCAAATTGCACTTAAATATCCTCCAAATTTCTCGTATTTATGTAACACCCAATCCCCTATCATCCACTACTGACTCTATCTCTCCCCACTTTTGGAACTGTACTTCACCATCCCTCCCCAGCCAGTCATTGTATTTCTTTGCTGTAGTCTGGCTTCTGCTGCCACCACTCTACTGAAGCTGGTTTTACCAAGCTTACCCATCGCCTCCCTGTGTTAAATGCATTAGCTGCTCCTCAGTCCTTAGTTTCCTTGTCTTCTTGGTGATGTTTGTCTCCACTGACAAGTTTCCTTCTTTTAGAAGCAGTCTCCCCACTTGGTTCCTGCAAAGCAAACTTCACGTGGTTAGTCTCACCTCTCTGCCTCCCTCTCAGTTTCGTTATTACTTGCTATTCTTCTTGACTTTTACGTATTCCTTAGGATTCCATCTTTGTCCCTTTTCTCACTCAACATACACTCTCTGGGTCATATTTTCATGGCTTCTGTTCACATCTATAACTGCTCACTCCCAAATCTGTATCCCCCTGGCACCCATCCATTCACACAACAGTCAGCGTGATATTTCTCATCTACAAACCTGATTCCATCACCTCACAGAATATCCTCTTCAGTGTCTTTCCATTGCTCCTAAGATAAAACCAACTCTCCTTACAGGAACAACAAAGCTTTCCAGGATCTGGCCTCACCTTGCTCTCCAGTCTTCTAGAATTCTACATTCTAGCCATGCTGGACCTCCTTCAGTGTCTTGACTGTTCCATAATTTTCCCACTCTTAAGCTTCCTTCAACCAATTATTTCTACCCAGAACCCTCTTCTACTGGCCTTCCTGCCTGTCACCTTCAGACCTCTGGTTAAGTGTTGCAAACTTTGGGGAGAATTTTCCCTAGGCTATGTTATCTCCTGCTAACTTACTATCTCGTAGCACTTCCATAGATTTCCTATCAAAATTTCCACTATACTTTATTGATATTCCTTCTTAACTGTTTACTGCTTTATCCTACCTTCTAGTACAACACCTGATATACACAGGTAATCAAAATTATTTGTCAAAAGAATTTAACTGAATGATAATTAACATTATCTGAGCATTCATGTTTTGAGAACTTTCACATCCTTTCAGGAAGGTGACCCTTGGATATTCTCGCATTTGCTAACCAACTGCTGCTTCCAAACCAGCCTGTTCATTCATAATAAATGGGCTCTTCTATAAAATTGAGGAGGAAAAGGCTGCAACATCCAGGCAACTGTGTTGATCTCCTGCTGTAAGACACAATGTGAGTTTAATTGAAAAGGTGTCTAACATCTGATTCAAACAACTCTTGGCTGTTTTATCTTCAGACCAGCTGAGTAGCTTGTACATATACTCTAAACCCTGCTTTGAGATTATGATTAATAGATGATCACAAACTTAACTTTTTTTGTTTTGTTTTGTTTTCTGTTTTTTTTTTTTTTTTTGATATGGATCCTCACTTTGTCCCCCAGGCTGGAGTTCAGTGGCACAGTCTCGACTCACCTCCACCTCCCAAGTAGCTGGGACTACAGGCATGCGCCACCACACCCAGGTAATTTTTGTATTTTTAGTAGAGACAGGGTTTCACCATGTTGGCCAGGCTGGTCTCAAACTCCTGACCTCAAGTGATCCACCCACCTTGGTCTCTCAAAGTGCTGGGATTATAGAATGAGCCACCACGCCCAGCCAACATTGTCCTGTAAACATCTAAAAAATATTTATTAAACCCTAAATGTGGCCTCATTAGTTCTTATATCTAGGTTTTTTTTTTCCCAAAGGAAAACAAACAAACTGTGATTTCAAATGGGAAAAAAAGGATTAGATATGAAGACAATAACTTCATAGGAAACTTCCAGGGCAACCAGTTTCATGTACTTGAGAAAAATGTACTTCCATATACATCCTTTTGGGTTAGACATAAGTCATGGTGCATGGGTCTTCCTGGGGGGCCTATGGAGAAGTTGCATCTTTCTAATTCTTGCCCTATTGACTTTTAATCCTGCCTTTTTGTAAAGATATTTACTTGGTGTTTTCCCCCCTCTGTATCAGGACCTAAAATACAAGGAAATCTTAACCTAAGACAAGCAGAATGTTTCATGAGAATCCAGAGATAACATTTACTAAAGTATCAGAATGTAAAGAACTGCCCAGAACCTGTAGTGCCAAGGGTGCTATTTTGTCCCACGGAGAAGGGATGTGTGCACACGCACATATTTGATTATATTTGGAGTCTGTTATTTTGTGTTTCGTTGTCGTTGAGCCTAAAATAAACAGCCCGGAATGGAATGGTGGAGCTTTAAACACAGTTAAAAGGAACGTGGAGGAGGGTGCGTCACCACAAGGCTGGTTTAGGGGCACAATTTTCTAAAGACAAGGGAGGGAGTAGATGACCTTTCCGGATCCCTCCAGTGTCAAGATTTTATGATTCCATGCACGTCCTCTGTCTAGACATGAAATGGGGATGCTTCTGCTTTTACTGCTGCAACGCGGGTGAAAAGCATAACTGCTCCACCTACAGTCTGATCCTAGAAACTGCTCAGCCTCAGTCAGGAAAAACAACAAAACAACAGGCGAGGGAAAGCCCACTGGAAAGAATGCAATTTCAGAGTCCATCGCAATGAATATTCCCCAAGAATCTATACTTAATTTTCATCTAGTCTTTCAAAGTGACTATAATTTCAATAACAGTGCCTTACAGAGTTATCAGTAATTATTCATTCAAATATTTAATGTCTAATAGGAAATGCCATTTCACAAGAAAAGGAGGAGACAGAGAATATGGCCTTTCCTTTGACACGTCGGGTACAAAGACTGGAAAAGGTATGTTAGCTGTCCACAGTTACACAGTGACCATCAAGACCAGGTACTCTGACTGCCAGTAAGACATAGATCAGAAGATTTCTCTGCTTCCAAGATTGACCCAACCTTGCAGTGCTGTCTTCAAATTTTATACCTCACATTCTTTCTCCCTCACTCACAGCCCCTCTGCTCACTCTTCTGTGTCCCTGGACACCTGAACACACCTTGTCCCTTCTGGCCTCCTTACCTTTCTCACCTTTGTCCTCGTTATAATCTTCCTCCCATTCCTATAACTCTCCAGCTCCTATGAGGCAGCCCCTTTGTTCCTTCTCAGACATACCAGAGATCTGCCCTGAATGCTCTTCTCTCAGATGCCTGTGTGGCCTGCTCTAACTCTTCATTCAAGTCTCTAGTCAGATGTTAGCTTCTTAGAGAGGGCTTCTTAGCCTTATCTGAAATGGCACCCCATGAGTTCTTCCTTCATTATTTTTAAAGGTCAATTAGATCTATACTTTAGACTTGTACTTACCTTGAAATGTAATATGTAAATACTAAAGAGCACACGAAGCACAAAGCCTTCCTCAACCTGCTGGGGTCCTCCACTTGGCCATCACAATGCGGACGTCTTACTTGCCTGACCCAACCTGATGGCTTTAGGACTGAATTACTAAGAAAGGAAAACAGGAAGAAGAAAAGAGAAAACACTTCCATGCCACCGTAAGTCCCCATTCTTAGTCCTAACTAAGTTCTAAGTTTGGGCCCTTACAGAGGTCTTTCCCTATCAAAAAACACCCAATTTTTAATTGCTACTCAAGTAGCTAGAAGCTTGGCACCCCTGAGGGAGTGGGAACTTCCCATGCTAGCTCCTCACTCAGAAGTATGATAAACAGATTCCTTAATTTCCTGTAGGATGGTACTTAGAACAACAGAATTTTGCAAGGATTATCCATAACTATCCAGTAAGTGATTTCACACTCATCAAGGGCGATTACTTTTTACAACTCCAGCACTGCAACAAAGTTTACAATTGGAGTTTCTCTGCATGATATCATTAGCATGGTTCCTTTAGGAGGAATGTGAACACCTGCTTTAGTGTTTTGTCCTTCTCTTAACCTTCTCAACAGAGTTATTATTTCAGCCTATTCATATGAGTAATTCACCTTTTCCCTTTGAACTTGTTTCTTCCTCTGCAAGTAAATGGTTGAACTCATGATCCTTGATGTCCTAGATAATCGGTCTAACCTTTTGTGATTCCATAAAATGTTCTTGAAGAAGAGTTAAGATGTTAGTTATTCACCCCTACCTGTGAATGAATCATACAGCTTTAACCTAGAGAAAGACGTTTAGAGTACTGAGAGTTGAACAGATTTTGACGATCTTCATTACCTGAGGGAAGTAAAATAAAGTATTAAAAGGGCTTTAGTTAGCAGAGTTAGGATGAATAATAACAATGGCAACCACCACTTTGCAAATGTTATTTCAGTTCATCTTTACATTATAGCAATGTATCTTAGTGCATAATCACAGGCTATGAAATGAAACAGACCTGAGTTTGAGACCTGAGTTCAAATTCTGATTTTGCCAAATACTCGCCCTGTAATTTGGGGCAAATTACCTTAACCTTTCCAGTCTCATGTGTATTCATCTGTAATGTAAAGAGTTTGTCCATAAGTTTTTGGGGGGGAAGATTAAATGAACAATGTATGTAAAGGCCTCTGCAGAATGCATTATAAGAAACAGGTATCCAATAACGGCAGCTATTTACAATATTGGAAATGCTTAATCCTTAAACATAAGTTCAGAACCAGTATCTGAACCTGTGTTAATTTTATGCCATATTTCTTTCTGTTAAATAGTGCTCCTCCAATACACCTTGCCTACTACATAATTTTCTCTTGACAAGGAAGGCTTAACAGAATTTATAGGTTCAAGCTCCCCAGTTTTATAGAAATTTCCCTGTATATCCCTAGCTCATTTTCGGAGTCTCACTCCTTCCCAATCATTGATGTAATTTTAACACACAAAACTCAGTAAGTTTGGGAGGCTCAATTTTCTGCCTGCAGAATTAAACTTTGAGGTGGCTTTCAGAAATCTTAGCATTACAACTATAGGAGACAAGAGTTTATTATAGGGCAGTTGTAGAAGCTTTGGAGCTCCTTAATAGGAACCTAATCTGAGAATTTAGTCATGAGCTCATCATTTTCTTTGCCCAAGTTCCTTGGGACACTTAGAAGCAATCAACCAAACCAAACTTACCATACACCTTATTTTCACTAAAACAGTCTATGCCGCAAATACTTGTTCTTCTAAAGCTTTGCATTACATTGGCATTTGATTACAGGTATCTATAGGTGATCATTTAGTAATTGTTTTGCTGTTTTTGTGCACATCATGGACTTCCAATACCCCCTTTACTATTGCAAACAGATCATTAACATAAAATCTAATTATATAAGAGAACTAATTGCAGATAACACAGGACCAATTGAGAGACCACACTCTTAAGGTTCTGATCTCTGGAACCACTTTCAGTGCCAAATTCTTTATCAGTGTTCCATCAGTGAAGCGGGGATTTGACCATAGGCAACTGTGAAGGCTACTTATATGGTCTATGTGAGATGACTGTTCCTATGTCTGGTGTTGGCATCTGAAGTCTGCAGAGTAAGATGTCAGGAAGGAAAGATGAATGTGAGGTCGGGGAGGCAAGGACAAACTTGGAAGGTTGAGCAGGACAACTCATGATGGTATACTGGCCCCTTTGTCTTTCTTTCACCGTCTCCAAGCCTCAAGTTTGAGGTGGCATTGTCCTGCATCAGAGGTGGAGCCCTTCATCATGAAGTTAAACATACAGCAGGACTGGAACTTGGAGGGGCTGAAGGAGGATCAGAAAGGAGCTGCAGCTGCTGCTCAGGCCAACGAAGTGGCAACATGTGAGCCCATTGCAATGGTGTTTTTGTGGACTGCTCCATCTTCCCAAGTGTATAAAAATGGCCACTGCTCTGCTTCCACCTTCTAAATCTCATGCTCATGTAGCCTGTGTACCCCCATCTCCTTGTAGCCATGCTAACCTGCAACGACACATGAAAGCAGTTCTGGGAACACAGAGCTCTGGCTCAGGTAAGGTAACACAATCCAAGCCCACCATACCACTAGTCAAAGAAGAAATCCCATCAGAAATAAAAAAAAATGCTTTGAACTAATAATAATGAAAACATAACAAAATTTGTGGTATACAGCTACAGCAGTCCTCATAGGAAATGATCTGAGCTTCCATCTTAAGCTAGGGGAAAAAAGGGCAACTTAAATACACAATAAGTAGAAAGAAAGATACAGGAGCAGAAATTAATAAAATTGAGGCCAGGCACAGTGGGTCATGCCTGTAATCCTAGCACTTTAAAGGCCGAGGTGAACGGATCACCTTAGATCACCAGTTTGAGACCAGCCTGGTCAACATGATTAAAACTCGTCTTTACTAAAAATACATAAATTAGCTGGGTGTGGTGGTGTGTGCCTACAGTCCCAGCTACTCAGGAAGCTGAAGTGGCAGAATTGCTTGAACCTGGGAGGTGGAGGTTGCAGTGAGCCAAGATCACGCCACTGCATTCCAGCCTGGGGGACAGAGTGAGACTCTGTCTCAAAAAAAAAAAAAAAAAATTAATGAAATTGAAGACAAGCAATAGAGAAAAATCAACAAGGCCGCAAGTTGGTGTCTTAGTCTGCTTGTGCTGCTAAAAAAAATAGCTGAGACTGTTATTTATAAACAACCCAAATTTATTTCTCACAGTTCTGAAGGCTGGGTAGTCCAAAATCAAGGCACCAGCAGGTTGGGTGTCTGGCAAGGGCCCAGTATCTACGTCTAAGATGGCACCTTGAATGCTGTATCCCCTGGGGATGGGGTTTAGGGATGAATGCTGTGCCTTCACGTGGCCGAAGGAATGGGAAACAGGGAGAGGAAGCTCTCTGTAGCTTCTTTTATAAGGACACTAATCACACTTACAAGGGCAGAGCCCTCATGATCTAATCACTTCCTAAATGTCCCACCTCTTAATACTATCACATTGGCAATTAAGTTTTAACATATGAATTTTGTGTGACACATTCAGCCTACAGCAGTTGGTTTTTTAAAAGATCAATAAAATTGGGCTTGGCACAGTGGCTTGTGGCTGTAATCCTAGCACTTTGGGAGGCTGAGGTGGGAGAACTGCTTGAGTCCTGGAGTTCAAGACCAACCCTGGCAACACAGAGAGACCTTGTCTCTACAAAAAAAAAAAAAAAAAAAAAAAAAAGCTGGGTGTGGTGGCTGGTGCCTATAGTCCCAGCTACTTGGGAGGCTGAGGTAGGAGGATTGTTTGAGCCCAGGAGGTTAAGGCTGTAATGAGCTGTGGTCAAACCCCTGTACTCCAGCCTGGATGACAGAGTGAGATCCTGTCTCTAAATACATAAATAAATAAAATTAATTAATTAAATAAAATAAAATTAATTTTATCTCAGACTAATAAAAAAGTGAGCAAACACACATAATCAATATCAGGAGTTTAATGGGAAATATAACTACCGATCCTATAGGTATTAAAAAGCCTTGCAGCTGACCCGACCGACATCAACGTTTTGTGCACTGGTTGGAGCGGCACCATAAATGCAGCATTTGCGGCAAGACGTTCAATAAGTCTCACGTATGCACACAGGGGAGCGGCCCTTCCCTTGCCCAGACTGCTCCAAGACCTTCAACTCGCCTGCCAACCTGGCCCGCCACCGGCTCACACACACAGGAGAGAGGCCCTGCCGGCGTGGGGACTATGGCTAGGCTTTCGCGCAAAGCTCCACATGAGGCAGCACCGCTTGGTGCATGCTCAGCACCTCCCCTACCGCTGCCAGGTATGTGGGGTGCGTTTTCACCGCCCTTACCGCCTGCTCATGCACCACGACCATCACACAGGCGAATACCCCTATAAGTGTCGCAAGTGCTCCCGCTCCTTACTGCTCCGGCTGCTGGAGGTGCACCAGCTCGTGGTCCATGCCGGGCGCCAGCCCCACCGCTGCCCATCTTGAGGGGCTGCCTTCCCCTCCTCACTGCGGCTCCGGGAGCACCGCTGAGCAGCTGCTGCTGCCCAGGCCCCACGGCGCTTTGAGTGTGACACCTGTGGCAGGAAAGTGGGCTCAGCTGCTCGGCTGCAGGCACGCGAGTCGGCCCACGGCTGCTGGGCCTACAGCGGTCCTGGCTAAGGAGCCCCTTGCCCCTCGAGCCCCACGGGCCACTCGTGCCCCAGTTGCCTCTCCAGCAGCCCTTGGAGGCACTGCTACGGCATCCCCGGCGGCCCTCGTCCGCCGCCGGGGTCTAGAGTGCAGCGAATGCAAGAAGCTGTTCAGCACAGAGACATTAGTGCAGGTGCACCGGCGCATCCACACAGGTGAGCGGCCGTACCCGTGTCCAGACTGTGGCAAAGCGTTCCGACCACCGCTCCTGCACACAGGTGAGCGGCCCTTTGCCTATGAAGTGTGAGGCAAGGCCTTTGCCATCTCCATGTGCCTGGCAAAACATCGCTGCATCCACACAGGCGAACCACCCTACTCCTGCTCTGACCTTGGCAGGAGCTACCGCTCCTTCTCCAACCTCTGGAAGCGCCGCAAGACCCAGCAGCAGCAGCATCGGGCAGCTGTGCGGCAGCAGCTGGCAGAGGCGGAGGCTGCCGTGGGCCTGGCGGTGATGGAGACCGCGGTGGAGGCGCTGCCCCTGGTGGAGGCGTTGCCCCGGTGGAAGCGCTGTCCCTGGTGGAGGCGCTGCCCCTGGTGAAGCCATTGAGATCTCCTCTGGCTGAGGCTGAGGGGGTCCAGATCAGTGGCTGACTCTGCTGGACTTCCTCTTCAGCACCTCCACGCCCTGTTGCTGAAGGCCCTCCAGCATCCCCTTAAGCCTCTGTAGGTAGTGTGTCCCTTCCTCTTCCCATCCCCACCACCATGTAAGTTCTAAATTGGATTTATTCTCCCCTGAGGGGGTGCTCTGGGGTCCCTGACACACATAAAGGTGCCCCCCACCTTCCACTTCTTAGCACTGGTCACTCCCCCCTAAAAAGGGAATGTTACAACCTTATGGCAACAAATGTTATGACTTAAATGAAGTAAACAAATTTCTTGAAAAACTGTATCAAAATTGACAAAGCAAGAGATGAAAACATAGTCTTTATCTTCTAAGCATTTGAACTCATCAAAAACCTTCCCATAAAGGAAATTCCAGGCTTGCTTTTGGATTAGCAAAGATTCCTTAGGTGGGACAAAAAATCCAATAGCTATGAAAGATATAAATTGATAAACTGGTATGAATAAAAATTAAACATTTTTTCCTTATCAAAAGATAGTAAGGAAATGAAAAGACCAGCTACATTGGAGTATATACATCTTGGTAATGCATATACCTAACAAAGGATTTGTGTCAATATATAAAGAATCTTATAAATCAGTAACACAAAAACAACCTAATTTTTAAAATGGCCAAAGAACGAATACTTTACAAGACACAAAAAGTTTGAAAAAGGAAAAAAAAAAAAAAAGCAGGAGAAAAGGTACTTAATATCATTAGTCACAGAAAAATGCAAATTAAGCCATAGTGGGACACTACTTCACAGCCACTAGAATGGTTACAAACAAGGACTGACAGTACCATTTGTGAACATGTGGGAAAAATGGAATTCTCATCATTGGTAACAGGAAGGTAAAATGGTACAACTAATTTGGAAAATAGTTTCACAGTGTTTCATAAAATGAAACACATGCATATATATATCTCTTCCCTATGACCCAGCAAATCCAATAGATATTTACCAAGGAGAAATAACAACATATATCCACACAAAGACTTGCACACAAATGTTTGTAGCAACTTTATTCATAATAATCCCACACTGGAAATAACACAACTATCCATCACTAAATATATAAACAAATTGTGGTATACTACAATGAAATACTATTCAGCAATAAAAACAAAACAACTACAGACATATGCAACAGCATGTATCTCTAAAAATGTTAAGCTAAAGAAACTAAACACAAGAGTACATAGTATCTGATTTAATATATATGAAATTCTGAAACAGGGAAGAAAATAACCTTCTTGTAACATAAGGTGGATCAGTGGTGACCTAGGGCTGGGGAGAATAACTGCAAAGAGAAAGGAAATTTATTCTGGCAAGAAAATGTTATTTATCTTGATTGGGGGTGGTGGTTACCTGGGAGTACACATTCATCAAAGCTCACTGAATTTTACATTAAAAATGGCTACACTTAATTGTATGTAAATTATACTTTCATTAGGTTGATCAGAAAGAAAAAAGTCCCAATAAAGGGGCAGACAAAAGTCACCACACCAGTGTGTCTTAATATTTGAATGTGCACTAAATTTCTAGGTTTCTATTTGTTTGATAGCACATGTCAGGGAGCCAAGTTTCCATCTAAATAAAATGGCTTAATGAGTTAAAGTATAATAGAGGAAGATACATATATATATATATTTTCATTTTTAGAGATAGGGTCTTGTTCTGTCACCCAGCATGGAGTGCAGTGGTGCAATTATAGCTCATTGCAGCCTAAAAGAGGAAGATACAACAAAACTATTCAAGAAATGAATAAAAGCCTATGGTATAAATGCTTTTAAATTGAGTGATTAACTTTTGATATGCTATTTTGTGTTTATGTTAGAATCGTGAGTTGTCAAGTGTTTAGAAAAATCTGTCAAGTACACAAGTCTGCCTTTTGGGTAGTGGGATCAAAATATTGTCTTTTATCAAATGTTTAAGAAAATGTGATTCATAAAATATGTAAGTGTATTAAATGTCCAGGATAATTGGAACTTACACACTGTTAAAGAAATGGGAATGTAATTTCTCATTTTTAACAAATTTACAGTACTTGTAAGATCTCCAAGTTAAGCTTAGAGATTTTTTAAAAAGCTATATTTTAAACGTATTTTAATAAAGCACATATTAAAACAAGTATTTATAAGCATTTTTCTTTCCATACCAAAAACCTGCTTTGACAGTAAAGCTTGTTGACTCATGGTTCAAATATTTCCTGCCTTTATTATTATTATTATTATTATTTTTGAGGCAGAGTCTCATTCCATCACCAGGCGCCAGCCTGGAGTGCAGTGGCACGATCTTGGCTCACTGCAACCTCCACCTCCCGGGTTCAAGCAATTCTCCTGCCTCAGCCTCCTAAGTAGCTGGGAGCACAGGCGCGCGCCACCACGCCCAGCTAATTTTTTTGTATTTTTAGTAGAGACGGGGTTTCACCATGTTGGCCAGATGGTCTCCATCTCTTGACATCGTGATCCGCCTGCCTCGGCCTCCCAAAGTGCTGGGATTACAGGCGTGAGCCACCGCGCCCGGCCCACTTCCTGCCTTTCTTAAGAAATTTATTCTGCTTTTCAAGGAAGGTATGTTTTTTCTATTTCATCTACAAACCTTGTAGACTGGCCTTATGGTTTTATAGCAATACAAAAACACACAAAGTGAAGTGTTTTTTAAATAAAATTAGGTAACAACAAATAATGTATGTATTTTACCACTCTTACAAAGATAACTTACAGTAAATAATGTTAACAATGTTAGTTTTACTTATATGAGTTTTCTCAGTACCCTCTATCTCTATTTCACCTCAACGTCTTTCACCCTCCTATTTTAAGGTGAAAATATCTAGGCTTTTGCCCCTGCAACTGATTTCTATTGAGGGCCTATCGAGGTATAATGACAATAATCATGGAATCTAGAAAGAAAACGCATTAAGCACAATTTACATGAACAGTAGCTTCAGTTAACATTTAACTGGATGCTTCTAACTTATGTAATCTTATTAGATAGGCAGTGTTTTAATCAATTTACATGGAGAAACCACGATCATGCAATTTGCAAGTGACAGAGCCCTATTTAACTCCAAAGCTCTTGTTCCTCTGAGATGAAGTTATAGATGAAACTCCTAGGATTGCCCTTTCTTGATGTAAGCAACTAATATCTTTGAGGATCTTTTTCCTTTTACCCAGAGTACTGTGTTAAGTGCTGAGTATACAGGTTCATTCAACCCTCTAACCAGTTCTTATATTACTGATTCATCTGTGGTCAAAATCTGGAATACTGGTAGGTTTTGTTTCCAAAGGGTTATGACTTTGAGTGACAACAAAAGGAGTTTATCTTTGATGTAGGGACCATCTTTGATTTCTTGTTACGTCCCCTTTTGACTCCTCCAAGGCACTTAGCAGATGTCAGCTAATGAATAAATGAGAAACAAATTGGTGGCTAAAAAGACAGCATCAGAAGAGATGCAAAATTTGTACCTAGTGCAGTGCTTGGCACCTGTCAGGGATTTACTAAATATATATTGAAGAGAATGACATTTCTGCCATTTTATCAATAAATTCGACAAAGTATTTATTGAACCTTAACCACGTCTTGGGCATCTTTTAAGGATAAGTGGTTTAATGCAATGATGATTCAGACATAATCTCTACTTCCACGGAATCTGACATCTAGAATGGATAAGGCACACATAAAAATAATAGGTGATAGCGGTAAGTGCTGAAATAAGACTGCCATTCAAGTGTTATGAATTTGAAGAAGTTGGGAATATCAGGAATGGAAGTTTCTTCCCCCTTGTCATATTCCATTTGTATTGCTTTAACAAAGTATCTTCAACTGGGTAATTTATAAATAATAGAAATTTATTTTCTTACAGCTCTGGAGGCTGAGAAGTCAAGGCTAAGCACCAGTAGGTTTGGTGTCTGCTGAGTCCCCAGTCTCTGCTTCCAAGTGGTACCCTGTTGCTGGGTCCTCACATGTTAGAAGAGACGGAAGGGTTGAACAGCTGCCTCACACCTTTTTAAGTCATTAATCCCAGAGCCCTCATGACTTAATCACTCCCTCAAGGCCTCACCTCTAAATGCTATTACACTGGCGAATAAATTTCAACATATGAATTCTGGAGGACACATTCAGACTGTTGCACCCCTCAAGTTGGTAAGTTGTCTTTGAATATCTTTTTTTTCATGCTCTGTGTGGCAATCTCATGATTTCAAACTTCTATCTGGGTTCATCCCAAATACCTTTGTTTTCAGTTGTCTCCCTAGTTTCCATCTTTTTCCCAGACCCCCTTTCTACATAACTCACCTGCCTGCACTGTAAACTTCATGTATCAAAAAACTGGACTTGTAATTCTCTTCCATATCTGTCCCCAGCTTTTAGAAGATGGGAAGAAAACATGATACAGGGAAATGAGGAAATTCACACTCAGTAATGCAGAGATAGGAAGGAAGACAAAGGCTCAGTCTCTAGGTTTCTGAAAGATCTTCCCGAACCATATCCACCCACTTCTCAATTTCTACCACAAATGTAGAAAACGTAACCTTGACTTTCACTTTCTGTCCTGTAACTATAAAAGGTTTCAAAGTCACCTGTAGAAGGTAATTCTGGTCCTCACTTCCAGGAATATTCTCTGACTTCCTCTAATAGAAAATAGGAGAATGTGGTGGTAGTGTATATTAAAATGTTAGCACTACTTAACATAACACTCCTTTAAAAGACCAGAATTTGACATGGGTGAAAGGGCAGAGGCAAGTTTGATTATTCCTAACACCTATGAGGAAGCCTCTGTCTTCCTCATAGGAAGCTGTCCTTTCTTCTCTATTAGCTATACAGGAATAAGAATCTAGAAAAAACTTTAACATTCATATTGGAGTTATAGAATTAAAGATACTAGATTAGTGTGTGGATAACCTGAAATACTTTATGGCTCAATCACCACTTCAACATCAAGAAGAGGGGAATAAATAACACAAATATGGCAAACTGGCTACTGCTCAAGAAAATAGTGACCCTTTCTTTCCAGGCACACAGCTGGGCACATTTTCCAAAATCTCTCTAGGTGGGCCATATGACTGAGTTCTGTCCAAAGGAACACGGGCAGAAGAGATATGCACCACTTCCAGGCCTGACCCATAAACATTTTCCACGCAGACTTTTCCTTCTTTCCCTATGTGCTTCTTCAACAAAGAGGGCTCTATGGACTGAGAGAAAGGCAGAGCCCCAAGAGAAAGGAGCCTGGGTCATAGAATGACTAGGTGGAAAGCTGTTCACTGACCACAAACATCCACATGGGATATTATATGAGAGAGAAACAAACCTTGGAAGAGTTACTTAACTTCTTTGGGTCCTAGTCTCCTGGCAAAGAGGAAAAGCTCAATAAACATTAGCTGTCCTTATATTAGGACACAAAGTTTACTTTTCCTTAATTTCCTTTTCTTGGGCAAGGTGGAGCACTGGGAGCAGGTGGGATTAGTGAAAAGCGCTAAACGACACTTGCCCATTACAAAATACTAATTGGTACATCTAAATAAGACAACACTGTGACAATAACTCAAAGATTAAAGACATTTTCTTCTGCACCCCAGACACTAGATTTTATGACTGGTTTCTTGCTAAAACACTCAAATCTAGTTAAAATGTGAAATATAAACAGAATGTGGTACCCGGGTTTTCTCCCCTTGACACTGAGTATCTGGGGATGTTCTGAAACACATTTAACAATTCACATCATTTCTGTGGCTTCAAATTGGCACAAAATCTGTACGAATAATACTTTGTGCTGTTCTAATATTTAACTGATACAGTTTAATTACAATGATCAACTTTTATTGATTTTATATAAATAGCTTATAGAATACCTTTACAAACTACATTTTTGCAATATATTTATGTTACAACACACATTTCCTTATGAAAGAATTTGTTAAATCTTTTTTGCAGAGGAAGTAGGGAAAAGTGAGGGGAGAAGAGGAGGAATACAATTTTAAAACTAATCCTCAGCAATGGGCCTAGGTATTTGGCAATTATTTCTTTTTACAAAAAAATCACAGGTTTGTAACTCTGAAATATCAAAAGTGCAGTGCATCAATTTAACTAAACAATCAGTAGTGCCTAATATATTATTTGAGCATCAAATTTCTCTTTCTAAATACATCTAGATTCACATTTTTACTCTTATTAAATAATGGTTTTAAATAATAACCATCCCAATGTTTAGTACATAATCCCAGATCTGGATTAAATCATGGTGGTACCGATATTTTTAAATTCCAATTAATTTATTCATCACTAAAATGTAATAGAGGACAGTGTACCCAGAAATTGAGCCTCCTAAGTATAGGAAGACAACAGTTTTATTATACCTGCCATCAATTAGGTCATTTACATAGCCTCTAATGTATCAGAATTTTTTTTTCACACTGATGTTTTGACTTGAATAAAGTACTACAAGGCATTGTTCTCATACCAACATTGAAGAATTAACCACTCCTGAAACAAGAAACAGTCTTTATGTTAGCATTTCTTGACTAGTGCTTAGTCTTGGTATTATTAAGCACAATGATTCTTAACAAAAATGGGTGGATTAAGACAAATGGATATAGCCTAGTCCCCTCAATAATTTATTCTCTATCTTATTTAAAATTGTTGTTGAGACTATACAAACTACAGATCTGCTGCTAGAAAGACACAAGTTGTCCCCTGGACAACATCTGGTGTTTTAAGCATGATATTAAAATCCTGGTGGTCATAGCATCTTGTCCTGACCTATGCTTATGATCATTCCTCAGCAGTGCCCACAGTGCTGATTTCCAAATGATACTATTTACTTACTATGTATCCTGGATGTATGTAGATTATTTTTCCTTATTAAAAAAAAGAAATATTATATTCCCTTCTTTGTCCTTACTTAAGAATAATTGGGCAATAATCTATTCAGTCTTCGTAAACTCTCCACTGAATAATTTTTCATTCTTACAACCATTTCCTGCGTGGCTGCTGCACTTTCCTTCTGTCATGTTCTTCACATAACTGAGTGGTCCCTTCCCCTCAAAGGAGGAAGGATTTTTGAATGAGCCTCCAATCCTATCCCACAAAGTAAAATATTGTCCATAATTATAGTCAAAGAACATATGGTGGTCTGTATGATGAGCTGAGCCATTAATAAATGGCTGTAAGATTTGGGGGACACGAAAATCACCATCATGAATGGAAATTGTCCAGATATTAACCAAGATGTACAGACTTAAATAAACCACCTTGTGTAATGGAAAGATAAAAGGGTATACATGGTAAGGTAAACTCTGAAGAAAGCCATCGACAGGGTGAAAGGCATGACTTGCAAATGGAGTAGGAATCTTCCAAACATGGTGAGGTTTATGTAGGTGCTACAGAAGAAAAGGACACAATTAGCACCACAAACTTTACCCCGTACAACATTCAACCTAGCTTCTCATACTCACATTGTGGAAACAACCTAATTAAAAAGTCCTGTAGAAATCAGCAAAATTATTTTATAAAATGCTCTTCTTCTTTGCCCTAAAACGGTACAATTTTGTATGGGTTTATGGGTACAAGTGCAGTGGTGTTCCATGGATATACTGCACAGTGGTGAAGTCTGGGCTTTTAGTGTACCCAGCACCTGACATTTAAACAATAACACACTGTACCCAACAGGGAGTGTCTCGTCCCTCACTCCTCTCCCATCCTCCCACCTTCCAGAGTCTCTAATGTCTATTATTCCATTCTGTGAGTCCATGTGTACCTATTGCCAGAACAGAAGAATTTTAAGACAGCCCCTTAGACCCATAAAGAAGAATATGAACAAAATGCACCCTGTACCTGTTATGATTATGACTACTTAGACATTTAATATGATTAGAGGAAATTCTTAGAAACAGAGAACAGAATTTATAATCATACATTGCTGAAATGCGTAACTTTTTTTCTCTTTTTCCCACAAGTGACTTTACCTTATATACCAGTCTATGATGAAGGCCTCTGTGAATCCAGTAGATGAACATGTCAGTGAAAAAGAGGAAAGATATTACACTAACAACGAGTTCAAGCAATCCTAGATAAGAAAATGGGAAACAGAAGAATCAAAACTCAGCTCCTAGGATTAGAGTTCACTTTTCACATGTCCATCTAAGTGCACAATGGGATCCTAGCCTCAAACACTATCAACAATCTGTTTTGGCTAATTCAATATAGTACAAACTAATCTCTCCTGACTTCCTAGAATCCAGTCATTTCCTCATGTCCCTCTCATAAGTACTTGAAATTTTCTACCTAAAGCACTTCTTAATTAAACTATAAAGATATTTATGAGATAGGATACTCCTAAGACATCTTTATATTTAAATCTCTGAGAATAATCATTTCTTTCATATTAATCTTCCTAAAACCTATCTTTACATATTCTCTCCCTGCTTAAAAGGTACTTTCCACAGAATACTTTAAATTTAGCATTTATTCTATACTCCAACCCTTTCGGATCTTTCCGACCTCATCATTCCTGTGTTTCTGCTCTAACCAGACAGGTTTACTCAATGTCCTCTCAACGTCTTAGAAGTCCTACCTCTGTATCTTTCCTCATAGGGGTCCAAGAACCTAAAATACCCCCTCCCTTTATTTTTACTCATAATCATAGCCACTTTTCAAAGCCCAGCCAATTTATTACCCTAGTATATAATTTTTTGTTCCCTCTTCTAAATAAGTAACTTATTACTTAATGAATGGGAGTGCTGGTGCCAGCAAGCCTGAGTTCAAGTCTCAGATCTGCCACCTACTTGTTACTGAAACTTTAAGTACACTTCATTGACTCATCTATAAAAGGAGCATAGTGATAGTACCTATCTCATAGAATTGTAGGAAAAAAAATGGATTGATATTTGTGAAGAGCTGAAAACTGTCACTGACACATATCAGCCTTCAATAAATAAATACTATGATTCTTGCTTTATACATACTAGATCCTAGAAATGTATCTTGAAAAACTTTCAAAATTTCATAAAAGTTTAGTCACTGCAGGACTGTTTATAATACAAAAAAGAGTAACAATCTGAAGGTCTCAGTTAGGTATCATTTCCAGAACTTATGAATATCTACAGAATACTATGACTAATATATTACATAATCTCAATATTTATTGGCATGAAAATACAACCATATAAGTTGCCAAGCAAAAAAAACATGAAGAGTCCAAATCACTATGCACCTCAGAACTTCATCTGTGAAATGTAAACAATGAAGTATACAGGCACAGAAAAGTGGGTGGACATATGCCAAAAGAGTTACAGTTTCTAAGATGCAGAATAATGGATTGTAAACATCTGTATTTTCTAACTTTCAGCAATTATCATAAGCTACTCAAGTTATTTTTTTAGAAGTTGAATTCAATAATTAATAGAATACAAATGCAAGTACCCATCTCTGATCACACCAATCTTCCACCAGACATAATCTCATCTACAACAGACTTTAAAATTGATAGAAAAAAGTAAAAAAATGCACAGGTGGCAAGACATGAACATGTGAAAATAGAACTTTGAAAACAACAGAATAATTTGTAATAATTTTAAAAGATTTAAAAAAAAGAGGCAGATTTATTTTTTTAAGGAAACTAACCTGTGCTTAGACTACTCTCTTCCTGACACTCATATTATTTACTTACCATATGGAAATTCTCCTAGGTCATCATGTAATTTGCTGTAACCTCTTATCTCCAGCAGGAACAGTGCAACAGTAGGTATACTTATCCATGGCAATGCCTGGACAGTAAACTTAATCTCTCGACGGACTTGATTCTGAAAGCAAAATTTCCAATACTTAAAAATCACAAAATCTGTATTAAACAAAACTAGCACAGAACTGTTCCGGACTGGATTTTTAAAATCTCTTTTACATGAAGGGGCTTACGTCCAAACTGTTTCTATTAAAATTTTAAATACATGAAAATTGGTATGTAAGAAAATCATTCCTTTTGTACTGAGCAAATGTAATAAGTATTTAAAATTAAGAAACCTTTTTTTCCTTCCCATAAAATCTGTATTCTAAACTTCTATTTATGGAATAATCATTTCTTTCCTAATTCACTTCCATCCCCAATTCTATTTTTTTTTTTACTGTTCAGTCCATGGAGTCACTGACAAGTACAAATAACTGAAACTTAAGAATGATTGTAAACAACTTCAAAACTACTGAGTTTGAATCCCCTATCTAGCCAAAACACAAAACACGGTAAAAAACATTTCAGTTTGTGAAAGTCATATATTAAAATAATTATATAAATGTATGTATTTATTTATTCATCAATATCAGCATACAAATGCTCCAATATGCATCTAGCAAGATACTACACTTATAGTTTTATTAAAAAGTTAGATTTGTTTAAATTAATGGAAGAAGAGGTGAGATTAACCCTCATGATAATATCTAATCCATTTGTGTCTCCACAATTTTATTTAACGGTTACATATAATCTGCATAATCTGCAAAACCTCAGAAATACATCATATTGTTATTTTTACTGTAATAGTTAGAAAACAGGTTTTAAAAATTTCATACCTTTAAAAATTGTGGATGTTTCATTAATGCATGATCAAAGACAAAATAATAGCTCAATGTTGCACAGAAGAAATAAAGGATGTAAGCACCAACATTTGCTACAATCAGAAGACTAATAGCTTGTCGGAAGATGTCATCTTCTGGCCATGTAGCTGGATATATGTATGGTGTAAAAAAATAATAATCTGCAACACTCAGTACAAGGTCCATCACTTAGCCCCTAAAAGATAAGCATGTGTAACAATTACTTACCATGTCTACATTTTTCCAAGCAAACACTTTTCAGAAACTCTATATCTGAAGTTCCTGATTTAAAAACAATCACATGTAGTATATCTGCTGCTATCAGAATCCCCTAAATGCCATCTTTAGAGCCAGAAGGGATCTTCGATATCATCTCTAGTCTAATCTCTTCACATTATGTATGGGGATACTAAAGTTCAGTTAGAGAAACTGAGGCCAAGGAAAGGTCATCAAGCTGCTAAGTGGCACAAGCCCACATCGCATTCCATTTCAGTATCCTTCCCTATGGCATCCTATGGCAGCATGGCAAGTAGTAAAGGTGGGAATGCAGGGACTAAGTACTTAGACAAATAGTTTCCTCTTTCAGCTACAAGTTTCAGCTGCATCTCTCTCCTTCAAGGACTCATAGTTCAGAGATTTTTGCTTCAGTGCTGACACCTAAGATAAATTCCCAAAAAGATATCCATGCTGCCACCACATCCATAGAATTGGGACTATCTGTTCTTCTGACACTCCAATACATAGAATAAAGGAAGATGTATTATTGGTGTTAAGAACTAGAATACATTTACTTCTCTCCCTCTAATAATATTCCTGATCAGGAGTTGGTAAATTGAAGCCCATGGGCCAAACTCGGAGGCTGTTTTGTAAAAATCTTTATAGAACATAGCTATACCCAGATGTTTATATATTGTCCATGGCTGCTTTTCTACTACAAAGGTAGGCTTGGATCACTGGAACAGAGACAGTATGGCCTACAGAACCACAGGCATTTACTACCCGGCCATTGACAGTTTGCCAACTCCTGTTTCAGATGCTTAAACTCTAAAAAGCTTTAAACAATTCAGTCAATATTTAAGTTCACTCTATACTCTTGGTCCTGTTACAATACAATTTGGTGATATTATGGTCAGCTTTTGTGATCTGACTATGGAATCGATCATTTATGATCTACTCACTCATTCCTCATTGCATTGTTCAAATAAGAAAACGTGCTCAGGATCTAAAACATCTCTCACTTAGAACTGAAATTTCTGAGCAAGAAGAAGCCAATCTGCAAATTGCCTACCCACAATAGATTTCAGGTGTTCAAATGGCCTTTATCTCCTACATATTGGGCTTCATTAATAAATATCAATTGATGAAATAAAACGGCACATGGGGAAGGAAAATTCTGAAAATACTTCCCTGTAGCCTATTTCCTCCACTCCATTAGATTCCCTATGAGATTTCTCCACTAAATCCCCACAGGGATTTAAGAAAGTTTCTTAAAAAGTAATACACACATACTTCAAAATGAGAAACCAGTAGGAAAAGATACACAGTGGAGTCTAGCTTCCATCCATGTCACTGTAAACCACACCATCATTTCACTTCCACTTCTCTGGGTGACCATATCTATCCATTTCCTGAGAATCCTTACAGTGTTTGTTAATGTAAGATGGAACAACTACAAATTTTTCTCTCCTTCCTAACAAAATGTGGCACACTATATATACTGTGAAGTTCCTTTTTTTTTTTAACTGAATATATATCTTGGAGATCTTTCCTTCTCTACATAAAGATCATGCTCCCCCTTTTTTTGTTGTTTTTAATGAAACAGGTTTATTGAGATACAATTCACATAGCATAAAATTTGCTATTTTAAAGTATACGATTCACTCGTTTTTTGGCATATTCTCAGAGCTATCCAATCATTACCACTAACAAGTTTCAGAACATTTTCAGCACCCCAAAAAGAAACCCCAATGCTACACTGTTGAGCTTCTTGGATGTGTAAAGTTTTTCATCAAATTTGGTGATTCTGGGGACACTCTTTCTTAAACTTTCTATGCATTTCTCTCGTCTCCTTTTGGGACTCTTATTATGTTTATGTTGAAATGCATGATGGTGTTCCCCCAAGTCTCTGTTCATATTTCTTCATTTTCTTTCTCTTCCCAGCTGTATAATCTCAATTGACCTATATTCAGGTTCTGTGTTCTGTTGGCTCAAATATGCTGTTAAGTAAGACAGTTCATTTCAATCACTGTACTTTTCAACTCCTGTGTTTTCATTTGGTTCTTTTTAAAATAAGTTTTATCACTTTATTGATATTCTCTACTTGGGGAGAAACTGTTCTAATGTGTTCTTTTTATGATTTAAACATGGTATTTCTTATTATTTGTTATTTAAACATGGTATTCCTTACTATTTGTTATTTAAACATGATGTTCCTTGGTTCTTTTATCACATATTTGTAGTAGCTGATTTAGAGTGTTTGCCCTGTAAGTCCAACATCTGGGCTTTCTGAGACAGTTTCTACTGACTGTCTTTTTGTGTGTACAGGCCATACTTTTCTGTTTGTGTGTTTTGTAACATTTTGTGGAAAATGGAACACTTTAAGTAATATGATAGGGTAACTCTGGAAATCAGATGGTATACACCACTGCCCACCCTGCCCCAGGGCTTTAAGTTGCTGTTGTTGCTATACCTTAAGTGACTCTCTGGACTAATTATATACCTGTTTTCTTTGTTGTGTCCAGCTACAAGTCTCTTAGTAATAACTGGAGGGATTTTCTTAAATGCCTTGAACCAGTAAGTCCCCCAGCATTTGCCCAGGTGCTGTGTTGGGCCATGCTTTCAATACTTCTGTCGTCAGTCTAAAACTCTGACTGGCCTGAACTTTCTGCTTGCATAAACCCTCAAGGTCAGCCAAGAGAAATTAAGGCCTTCTCCCCTTTCTTGGGTATGTGCAACAGCCCTTCTCATGGGAATCATTCTAGATTCTCAGGAAAATATCAGAGCTTTTCAAAGCACGCTATGGATATCTCATTTCTCAGTATCCCCTTTTAAGTATTTTTGGCCAGGCTTTTGTTAGTGCCAGCTGATAACAGTGCCTCTAAGACCTGTTATATTAAATAATTATTCTTTTTGACAAATACCCTGGGGTAGGACAACATTGAACAAGCTCTAGGACAGGTCACATAAACACAAGCCTTGAGAACTGCCAGAGAGGTCAACTGGTGATGATTCTCTGGGTTGTGGCCTTCGGTGGGGCTGCAAACCTGTTCTGTACCTTCCATGGTTGCTAGGTTGCTGTTTTTCATAGTTACTGTGTTGTAAGGCTTAGTTTTCAAGGCTACCATGGAGCTAGGGAAAGGGGGATGGAAAAAGATGAAAAATGCCACAAAGCTAATTGTTCTTATTGATATTCAACCATTTTTCTCAAATAAAGGCTGCTAAGATTATTGTAAAGCTTTAACTTGGAAATTTTAATTTCGAGAGTTCTAAAAAAGCTGATTCTGACAACTTCTGCCAGTGTTTTGTTGATTTTTATAAAGAAGAGATTTTCAGAGATTCTTACTCTGCTATTCTGGAAGTCACCATCTCCTCCTTTTTTTATAGTACAGGTCTACTACCATTCTTAATTAAAACATTTGGCATCAGATGTATTTCAGAATTCAAAATTTCTATGAATACATTTTGCAAAGGTCAAAACTTCACCCTGTCCTTAAACACATCAAATATTTGTGTGTGTTTTTTTAAAAATTATTTATTTATTTGGAGACAAGGTCTTGCTCTGTCAATCAGACTGGAGTGCAGTGGTATGAGCTCAGCTCACTGCAACTGCAACCTCTGCCTCCCAGGCTCCAGTGATCCTTCCAACTCAGCCTCCTGAGTAGCTGGTACTACAGGTGTGCACCACCATGCCCAGCCCATTTTTTTTTTTTTTTGAGATAGAGTCTCACTCTGCCACCCAGGCTGAAGTGTAGTGGCGTGATCTTGGCTCACTGCAACCTCCACCTTCTGGGTTAAAGTGATTTTCTTGCCTCTGTCTCCTGGGTAGCTGGGACTACAGGTGCCCACCAGCCACCAGCATTTCTTCAACATCAGCTTCTCTGGACATATTTATGGTTTGGGCCATTAAATGTATGGTATAATTAAAGAGATTAGGTATCATCATCTCATTAGTGATAGAAAATCCTTCAAAGTATCTACAGGTTCATTTTCAAACCCCATTGTCAGCTAAAATGTTAAACATTTATTATTGCTGATTTATCAACATCATTTCAAGTATTAAGTAATTTTGAAAACAGGATCTTTACAACTGAAGTCTTAAAAGAAGTTTTGATTCCTAGGCCTCCCTTAACTGTGCAAGCAATACACTTGATTTTTCCCAGAGTATAACACTCCTTGGAGAAAAAGGTTGTATTCTGGCCAGGCATGGTGGCTAAGACTGCAATACCAGCACTTGGGAGGCAGGCTTATTGCTTGAGCTCAGGAGTTGGAGAATAGCCTGGGCAACACAGTAAAATCCCATTTCTACAAAATATACAAAAATTAGCCGGGCGTGGTAGCACAGCCCTGTGGTCCCAGCTACCCTCAGAAGGCTAAGGTAGGAGGATTGCTTGAGGAGTTCAAGGCTGCAGTGGGCTGTGATCATGCCACTGCACTCCAGCCTGGGCAACAGAGCAAGACTCAAAGGAAAAGACTGTATTCTGGTCACAGTGAGGAAAAAGTAAATGATAAAAAGGTTTTATCATAACATACAGCTGAGAAGAATGCATAAAAAAGCTGTCTAGAAACACTAAACTTTTCAACTGATTATGTCCATACTTTTAGATATTTTTCACCACACTGCTTCCTAAATTTCAAATTATTCCTTGTTAATACTAACATACATCCTTCAGTAGCAGTTCTTTATATATGCCAGCTTTTTTCATGATCAACAAAGAAATCAGTGGCATCTGTTTACTTCCTATCGTGAAATCCACTTAACCAAAACATGGTCTGAATCTTCGTTTTCGGTCCTGTGCATTATCTCCCTATTTTTCATCAATTCTGAATCCTTACTACCACTATAAAACATCCACAATCTGTTTTTCTATTCTTTAAGTCACATATGGTGGTAGTTCCCATACTGCCACGTTCAACCCAAAGTAACAGAACAATAAACAACACCAGAAATACCCGGTAGGTGTGCCAAGACATGACGGGCACCCCAGTCAGCTTGAGTCAGAATTTGTCATCAAATGAGTTTGAGAGCTGAACTTAAAGCAAAAACAAAACAACTTCTTGTTTTTTCAGGGCTTTCTAGACTTCCAAATTGTGACTAGGGACTATGGACCTGTGTCCCGTTGTGTGAGTTCAGCTGAATTATGTCTAATTCAGTGTTACATATGTGTTTACTTAACACATATCTAGATATTTGGATAGGTTCCAATGTTTTGCTATTACAAATAATGCTACAATGACGAGCCCTGCATTAGGCAGATTTCTAAAACCGAAAGAGCTGAGCCAAAGAGTTATGCACTCAGAACTTTTGTAGATACTTCTAAATTTCTCTCCATAAGGGCTGTAACTACTCCACAGTCCTCAAACGATGTAGGATAGTATTTTACCTATTTCTCTACAATCTTACTAACAGGGGATATCATCAAACTTCCACATACTCATTAGGAAAGAAGGGCTATCTTGGGGTACAATTAATTTGAATCTATCTTATTATGAGTAAAGTTGAGCATCATTCCATATATTTAGAATAATTTATTTTTTTCCTGCATTTATCTAATTTTATCTTTTGCTCACTTTCCCACTGGGTTTTTAGTATCTTTATAAAAGTCAAATTCTAGAAGCTCCTTATATATTAGGGAGTTTAGTGGTCCTTCATTTATGATATGAATTATAAACATTTCCTCACTTTGTCAGGGAAAGAAAAATTTAATCAGCACCAAATGCCAGATATTAACATATATCCCTCATCATACAAGCCATTGTTAATTCATTCAAATAAGAACTTATTAAGTATTAAGCACTACACTAGGTAGTGAGCATACAAACATTAAAAAGACACAGTCTAAATCAGCCTTGAAGGTAAGGCAACTACAAAAATAACTATATAAATATGACACGTGCTGTAATACAGATATATATGCAAATTCTATAAAATCAGCAAAGACAACACAACTATCTCAGTTGGTAAAAGGCTTCCTAGTGAATATGACACTAGATTTGGACATTGAAGGATATCATCAGAAAGAAAAGGTTAGAGATAGCCATTCCAAAGAGAAGTCACAACTGCAAAGCAAGGGAAGAGCATGGTGTATTCATGGCTCACTGGGAATGGTTGCTGGGCGTTATGGTGATAGGAGTGGAGCAGAGGGAAAAACATGTTAGGGAATGGACTTGTAAAGGACACTGCTGTTAGGCTATGTATGGAGGGAATCTGTTATCCTGCTGAGGAATTTGGACTTTCTTTCACACACTATGGGGAGACACTAAAGATTTCTGGGGAGGAAAAAAAAACATACAATTAGACCCATATTTCCTAAAAACCACTGCATTAGAAATCTGGACTGGGCCAGGTGAGGTGGCTAATGCCTGTAATCCCAGCACTTTGGGAGGCTGAGGTAGGAGGACTGCTGGAAGCCAGGAGTTCAAGACCAGCCTGGGCAAAACAGTAAGACTCTATCACTACAAAAAAAAGAAGGAAAAGAAATACGAGTTATCGGTGAGAAGAAGGGAGACTAGTTTGGTTGTTCCTGTGGTAGACTAACCCAGAGAAAATGACAGCATGACCTCAGGCAGTGGCTGTTAGATTAGCCAGCAGAGATTTCCCAAGTGAAAACATCCACAAGATTTGGATAACCTACAGATGCTGGAATATGAAAGACAGAAAAATCTAGGATGACTGAGATTTTAGTGGGTCTGAGTAGATGGTGATATCATTATAACCGAAATAGGGAATACTGGCAGAGCTAGCAGATTTGGGTAGGGTAGGATAGGGGATAGGTAAGGAACGATGGTGTGAAAGGAAAACAAATCTTGGGACTCCAAAATCACTAAGCTAAGAGAAGAGTCAAGCTGGGAACTATGTTAGGCAAACCTGCCTCCCATTTTATTCCTAAATAAGATAGTTACGAAAATAAGAAGCCACATCTCTCCCTCGCAATTTGCCCTCAGAAAATTCCTTTGTGGACAAAGGATAGACAGAACTCAAAGTCATCCCTCTGAGGCTCACCTGAGACAAATGCATATCTGATTGCTTCCTCTGCCCTACTGTTTATGTAAAAATGCAGATTTACTGAGCCAGACTAAATTGTGTATGCAGTGGAAAGCTAATCAAGGACTCAAAAGAATGCAACCTTTGTCTCCTATCTACTTATAACCTGGAAGCCTCCATTGTGAGTTGTTCCCCCTTACCAGACCCAACCAATGTACATGTTACACATACTGATTGATGTCTCATGTCTCCCTAAAAAATATAAAAGCAAACTGTATCCCGGACCACCTTAGGCACATGTTGTCAGGACTTCCTGAGGCTGTGACATGGGTGCATCCTTAACCTTGGCAAAATTAACTTTCTAAATTGACTGAGACCTGTCTCAGATATCTGGGGTTCACAATGGGTTCAATGTAGATCTTAAAATCTAATTATCTGTAGCTCATCTTATATCCTAGACATAAGCAATAGGCCACACGCAAGCATAAATGTGAAGCTCACAAGCGAGGCTAGTTGTATACAGGTAGTAGTTGAAGTTATAAGGGTAAGGACTGTAAAGGGAGGTGGTGTAGCAGGAACAGTCTACTAAGTACGTAGTACCAGGGGAAGATAAACATTTAATAATTGAAAAGGATATTGCTATATCAGTAAAGGTTAGTAAGAGTCGATGAACCAATCTACATGTTCCCTACAGTGCCAGGTAGCCCTGATTCAATACAATACCTAGAACAGTATATGGTGCAACCAAAAAGGACACAAACGTTATGTTTGATTGCCGTAAGGTTTAGAGACTAAGTAGCCTTTTGACATCATTTGGCCCACAAAAGGTACTCAACAAAATAGGACTTACATTGTTATCGTTAAGGCAGTCAACAATGAGTCAAAATTACTGCAATGAAGATAAAACAGGTACCACTTGATTTTTCTTTGAAAAATAATTGATAGCAGTTAAATATTACTAGCACATAGTAATATTTACTATATACTAGGTAATATAAATATTTTACATATATTAACTCATTTAACCCTTTTGAGAAACCCCAAAAGTTAGGTATTAGTATTATTTTATAAATAAAGAAGCTGAACTTTTTTTATAGATACAGATTTTAAGTAACTTGCACGGGGTCATAAGAGTAAATAAACACTGGATGCAAATACACAAATGCACACAATCTGGTTGCAAAGTCTGTGAACTTGCACCAAGTTCTACTGACTCTTCACCACTGATTCAAGTTGTAACTCCTGAATTTTCTTTTTAATTCTCAGTGCCTATACAAGCTCATATAATTTTAAGGGGTTATAAACCCTGAAGTAAGGAGTTCCAAAGACCCTAAATTAAGTACCACTGCTTCAAACAGAAGCTTAAATATTTTGTCCTTGCAGAATTAAAGAAATCTTTTCTTAAAATGCAGTTACAATAACAATCTTAGGCTTAGAACAATTTAGTCTACTATTATCTTTTTGCTTAACTTAAAAAGTATAGAAAATAGGACAAGCACCGTGGCTCATGTCTGTAATCCCAGCACTTTGGGAGGCTGAAGCAGGTGGATCACCTGAGGTCGGGAGTTCGAGACCAGCCTGACCAACATGGAAAAACCCCATCTCTACCTAAAAATACAAAATTAGCCAGGCATGGTGGTGCATGCCTGTAACCCCAGCTATTTGGGAGGCTGAGGCAGGCGAATCGCTTGAACCTGGGAGGCAGAGGTTGTGGTGAGCTGAGACTGCGCCATTGTACTCCAGCCTGGGCAACAAGAGCAAAACTCCATCTCAAAAAAGAAAAAATAAAGTATAGAAAATAATAGCTAATTTTCATTGAGAACCAGGTATTTTTGTATAACCTCATCTAATCCTTATAGCCCTATGAGACAGGTACTTCTATAATCCCCACTTTATGGATAGGGAAACTGAGGTCAGGAGTATTTAAATAACTTGTTCAGTAACAAGCAACAATAACAAAAAACCTGCTGGGATGTACAATTCAGAACCCTTTCTCTTTGCTACCACATTATGTTACCTCTCAAGATGTCTGGCCAGGCGTGGTGGCTCAGGCCTATAATCCTAGCACTTTGGGAGGCCGAGGTAGGCAGATCACAAGGTCAAGAGATCGAGACCATCCTGGCCAACATGGGGAAACCTTATTTCTAATAAAAATACAAAAATTAGCTGGGCATGATGGCGGGTGCCTGTAGTCCCAGCTACTCAGGAAGCTGAGGCAGGAGAATCGCTTGAACCCTGAGGCAGAGGTTGTAGTGAGCTGAGATTGTGCCACTGCACTGCAGCCTAGTGACAGAGAGAGACTCTTGTCTCAAAAAACAAAAACAAACAAAAGTTTTATATACAGATGAGGAATTCTGAGTACCATGCTAATTAATTACATTACATAATGAATGGAAAAGCACTCTGTAAATGATCAAGGATCAATAAGTGATCCTTATTATTTATTAGGTATTAATCATTAGAAACTCTAAAAAAATGATAGTGATATAAAGACAACTTCCCAGAGAGTTTCTGCTAAAAGCACCAAGCTGCCACAAACTTTCCAGTTTGGAAACTTTATCTACTGAGGTCTTGTTTTCTTCACTTGTACCACCTCTAAATCTACTCTGCTGTAACACAGGGATGGCAGCATACATTGTTTTTCCTTTTATGATACTAAAGGAATAGATTATTTCCCTTTTCCTTTTAGTCTCCTCAATCCCGGATTGTTGCCCCTCCTAATTACGCCGCAGTAACAGAAGCTTGCACTGCAATGATCAGGAGTTCTGATACCGACCAGTTCTTGAGCCTGATTCCTTTGGAGCTTAAAAGAAAAAAACTCCTGCAAGAACGAAGGGAAAAGTAAAGCATTCGTGTTCAGCAGCCAGACCAGACTTCCCTTGAGTAAGAGATCTGCAACACCCAGCACAAAACACTGCATTTTCAAGCCCGTCCACGGTCGGCTCTTTCACGTCCAGGCCTCCCATGGGCCCCGCGATCCCCCTTGGGCGAAACCCCACGCCCGCAGCTCCCCGGCACAGCCCTCACCGCCAGTCCTCGGGATGCCTGGCTACCTACCAGCCTATCCTCTCCCTCGGCGCAGGACTCTGATCCGTTTCACCACCGCGTTCCTAGCACCCGCCCAACGCCTGGCATCCAGAGGGCACTCGCTAATCGCCCGCGGCGCGGAGAAAACCCGAGCTCCGGGCACATCCTCAGCCTCGCCCACCCGAGTCCCAGGCGCTGAAGTCTCTCTATCCCTTTCATTCCATCGCTCCCCGGCCCAGCCCGCTCAGGTGTATTCCGCTTCTTCCCCGCCCACCCACCGACCCCACCTGGAGGTGACCAGCCGCCTCTCCGCACGCCGCTGCTCCGCAGACTGCCCGGGCAGGTTGGCGGGCAGGTTGGCAGCCAGCAAGCGGGCTGGGCCGGGAGGAGCCGAGTCGGCGCCCGGAATGCAGCGGCCAGCCAATCAGCGGCCGGCGCCATAAGCTGATATGACGGCAGATCGCGCGACGTGCCTACGCGCGTCTCTCCGCGGTCACGTGGGCCCTGCGCACTCGGCTACACCCCTCAGTCCTCTGACTTAGGGGCGGGCTGGCGCCCGATTCCGGTACCCAAGGGGCTGAGGATGGAGTTTCGGGTTTTGCATTTGTTTTTTCGCTTTCTTTGTAAACTGGCTCTGGTGACTGTCACTTAGAATGGAGCCAGGCAGGTTTACGGTGTTTATGCAAACATTTCTAGAACGGGTGCCCTGCGTTGAGGGTAATAGATAACACCTCCATGGACGCGAATGTCGGGGGCGTTGTCCCGTTCAAGGAAGGAGGCACAGACATACCCAAACAGGTGCTCAAGGTTTTAACGCCTAGACCCCGCTTTTCTAGCGCTGAATGGCTCGGGGCTCCGTGAGCCGGTGTATGTAGGGGTCTAAATGGTGATAAGATGAGGGTAAACAAGGACAGAAACCTTTTCAGAGGGCAAGTTGTTGCAAACCAAAGTTACCGCAGATCGAATTGGTTTTGATTTGCTACACGTGAATCGGGCAGCTGCCATTCCCAGAAACAGCTGAGCAGAGGAGGGTGGCTTCATAGCCAGAAGAGGACGAAGAGAAGCAGAAATACGGTACCAAAAGATAGGTCGTTTCAGAGTGACTTTCCTTAAACAAGTTAAAACAGAGGGGACTGACTTTTCACACCAGCTCAGCCACTTCAAAGTGGCAAACTGGGCCACTTTATCTATTACATAAATAATATGAAGAATAAATGATAGAAATGAGGGATTTTTAAGGGGAAAAAAGACATGATTCCATCTGCCATGATTCCATCTGCCTTGAAAAGCCTTTTCTGGTAGTTAAAATGTACACAGGATACTGGACAAAGTTAAAATGAAATTAAAATACTGTAGGTGGTTTTTTAAAAAGTGACTCAGATGATATAAATAAAAATAATTTAAACTTAAATTTTAAAAAGGTTTTTGAGTGTCTACTTCGTATAACACATCTTGCTAAACACTGGGAATGGAAAGGGATGTTATAATGACACATGGGTCCCCACCTTAAAGAACTTATGTGCTATGGGAGAAATGGGCATGTATAAATAACTATGTGGCTTATTACAAGGACAGGAAATAAACAATAACTGGTGGTATAGGCTGAGCACAGAGACAAAATGGCTATTCTGATGAGGGAAATCAGGGAAGGAACATTGTTTTGCCCAATTAAATGATTTGAATGGACACTTAAAAATGTTCTTGAGCATAGAAGATGATAAAACATTTATTAAATGAATAAAAGCTCAAAAGTGAAATGTTATAAGCAAATATCAAATACCTTGAGTCTCTAAAATTTTATTGTTGAATATACCTTAGCTATTACAAGGGGTTTGTGTTCTTGGTGACTTAGGGATTCCCAAGAGATGTGCACTCACTCCTGGCAACTCAAAGTAGTCATAAGTAAACCTCAAGAGAACAATCTTGTTTTAAAAAAATAAATTTTAAGTGTATTTTTTAAATTATTTTTTATTTTAAGTTCTGGGATACATGTGTAGAACATGTAGGTTTGTTACATGGGTATACATGTGCCATGGTGGTTTGCTGCATCTATCAACCCGTCATCTAGGTTTTATGCCCCACATGCATTAGGTGTTTGTCCTAAGGCTCTCCCTCCCCTTGCTCCTCACCCTGTAACAGGCCCTGGTGTGTGATGTTCCCCTCCTTGTGTCCATGTGTTCTCATTGTTCAACTTCCACTTATGAGTGAGAACATGTGGTGTTTGGCTTTTTTCCCTGTGTTAGTTTGCTGAGAATGATAGCTTCCAGCTTCATCTATATTGCTGCAAAGGACATGAACTCATATATTTTTATGGCTGCATAGTATTCCATGGTGTATAAGTGTATTAATAGCACATCCTGGGGGGCAGCATTCCCACATGTGTCTTCTCTGTCCAGGCACACTGATCAAATGGTAATTTATTCATTATTTACAAGATTCTTTGCCAGTCAGCCAGTACCAAGGAATTCAGAGATAAGCCACAATACCTGCCTACATGTTTGGCTGGAACATGAGCCTGGAAACAAACCATTTCTCATTTACTCAATAAATCGTTATGTAATGGTGGTAAGTGTCAGGTTCTGTCATATGCAGAGGAGATACATTGATAAAAGAAATAGTCTCTGCTTTAATGAAGCTTACATATTAGTAAAAATATAGAAAATTAATAATAAATAAATACATAATACAATGTCAGATAGTGATAAATGCTATGAAGAAAAAGAAACCAGGGTAAGAGACTCAAAATTAATGGAAGCTGTTACTTTAGACAGCATGGTCAGTCACTTTCTCTGAGGGGGCAGCATTTGACCTGAACAGAGGGGTCCTCATTCACTTGGAAGATTCTAATCTGAGATTACAAGTTTGAATTTTTTTAATGAAATGTTGCCATTTAATGCATCAATAATTTATTAGCTCATGTTCATTACATAACATTATACTTTAACAAGAACACTAAATTGTTTAAAGACCTTTGTCTTTACAAAGGTACCACAAAGGAAACTACAAATAATGTAGTTTCTGAAGTTAGGAAATGCAGACCCTTTCTTTCTGCATTCATTCATTTGCATTGCAGTAAAGGAATAACTGAGATTGGGTAATTTACAAAGTAAAGAGGGTTATTTTGGCTCACAGTTTTGCAGGCTGTACAGGAAGTGTGGTGCTGCTGTCTGGTTCTGATGAGAGGACCTCAGGAAACTTACAATCATGATAGAAGGCAAAGGGGGAGCAGGCCTGTTACATGGAGAGAGGGAGTAAGAGAGAGGGAGGAGGCTCTCTCGTTTAAACTCAGGCTCTTTTAAACAACCAGATCTCATGTGAACTCATAGAGTGAGAATTCACTCTATTATGGGGACAGCACCAAGGCATTCATGAGGGATCTGGCCCCAACACCCAAGCATCCCCACTTGGTCCACCTCCAACATTGGAGGTCACATTTCACCATGTGATTTGGAGGGGAGGAAACATCCAAACCATGTTACTTTCTAAGTGATTTTCAGATGTGTAAAACAGAACAGCCTTCTTAGTGAAATGTTGCCACTGAATGCATCAGTAATTTATCAACCTATCTTCAATACATCACATTGGACTGTACTCAGAACACTAGGCACCAGGTTATTTAGAGTGAATGTTTCTGATGAACTGGTTGGGCACCAGCTCAGAAGCATCTGTTTGCATCAATTTATTTTTTAGGGAGAAAAGAATCTTCATGAAAAAGGTGGATGCACAAGTGTCCAAAAGTAGATTACAGGAAGAGAAAGTATTTATTCCTTAACCTGGCCTCATGGATTGTATTTTAATTTATACTATGGTACTTTAAGCTACAAAATCTTAAGCCCCCCCAAAGACTGAACAGACCACCTCTTGGCCAAAGGGATCCCAGAAAAGCCTTAAAAACTTAGCCATGATAGAATAAGAGGTCAGTCAGGCCTCATTTTACCCCCTCCCTTTTTAGACACAACAACTGACCAGCACTGTTGTTAAAACAAACATTACAAGACTGATAGAACAGATTATTTGTGGCAATACGATACCAAATTATAAACAGGACCTACGGTTGTGCCAGGCAAGGGTTAAGTCATGTACCCTACACTTAAAGAATAAACTATGTTCTGTCACAAGATTTTTCTTTTTCTTTAGCAGCTAAACAAACACTAGCCTTCAGATAAGCAATATTAAAACAATTTGCAGCTTGACCAGATGCTGACTAACTGATCCCCTGTTCCACAAACCACAGCTACAGCTTTTGCTGAATTAAAGACTGGTTTTAGTAACTTCCTCCTGATAAGAATACCAGTGACTATGGGCTGATCCTGATTGGTTTACAGAAGAAGTTGCACATCAATGTGACTTCATGATCTGAAAAAGCATTTTGACATATAGGGCCCAATTGTAATATATTTAAATGTTAAATCTTCATCCCAAAGTGAACATGGTCATATGTTACATGTATGTTTGTTCAACATGCATGTGTCAGGATCAGCTTCGTGAATATTCATTGCTCCTCCTGTAACCTGTTGAATATGCATGTTTAGCCAACCTGTTAAGCATGAAGCTCCTATTCCAACCTCTCCTTATTCAAAATGCCCATCTCTTGGCTAAAGGCATACTTCCCAGCCTGTGAAATGGTCACCTTGCAGTCTGTAACACTTTGTAAGAAATAAATTCTTCTCTTCTTACATTTATAAATTGTGTAATTTTTAAGTTAACAGTACTTAACATTTTAATGATCATAGATCCCTCCAAAAATTAGATGACAATATGAACTCTGTCCCCAGGAAATACATATGTGCATACAGTAGAAGTTTTTCTAATCATCATCTACTTAAGTAATATTCTTGATTCCCTTTCTGAAATATGCCGACCAATCCTCATAAAATACTGAAGACTCATAGCTAGTAGCCTTCACTTTGGTTTATTTCTATATATCTGCTTCCACCTGCTAAGTGGAATACTCACCAAGAGTCAATTATGTTTGTTCCCAAACTTTATTGTATGCCTCATATAATGTAATTGAATTGCATAAAATGATAAAATTTGAATCTGCAAAGAAAAATCATTTTCTATGAAAATCAAGAAAATGAGTGCTAAGAAAAATAGCCATTGTCAGAAACTTAAGTTGTTTCCCTATCTTGGCTACTGTGAATATGCTGTAATAAACATGAAAACACAGAATATCTTTTCAGCATACTGATTTCATTTACTGTGGATATGTACCCTGTGTTGGGGCTGCTGGATCATATTGTAGTTCTATTTTTAATTTTTTTAGGAACCTCCATATTGTTTTCCATAATGGCTGTACTAATTTCATTCCCACCAACTGTATACAAGGGTTTCCTTTTCTCCACACCCTCCCCAACGCTTGTCATCTTTCATCTATTCTATCATAGCCATCTAAATAGGTATGAAGTAATATCTCACTGTGGTTTTGATTTGCTTTTCCCTAATGATTAATGATGTTGAGCACCTTTTCATATACCTGTTGGCCATTTGTACCATTTGTATGTCTTCTCTGGGAAAATATCTATTCACATCCTTTGCTCATTTTTCAATTGGGCTATTTGGCTGCTTTTTGTTTGTTTGTTTTGCTGTTGAATTGTGTGAGTTCTGCAATGAACTGAATGTTTATGTCTCCCCAAAATTCTTATGTTGAAATCCCAGCTGCCAAAGTGATGTTAACTAGGAGGTGGGCCCTTGGGGAGTGTTGAGGTTATGAAGATGAAGCAGTCATAAGTGGTGGTAGTGCCCTAATAAAAGAGACCCAAGAGAGATCCCTTGGTCTGCTGCCATGTGAGGTTACAGTGAGATGACAGCCATCTACAAAGACATGAGCCCTTACCAGACATCAAATATGGTGGCACCTTAGACTGCCCATCATCCAGAACTGTGAGTAATACATTTCTGTTATTTGTAAACTCTTCAGCTTACTGTATCATGTTATAGCAGACCAAAGGGCCTAAGACAATTTCCTTATATATTTTGGATGTTAAGCCTTTATCAGACATATGGTTTGCAAATATTTTCTCCCATTCCATAGGCTGCCATTTCATTTTGTTAATTGCTTCCTTTGATGTGAATAAGCTTTTTAGTTTGATGTAGTTCCACGTCTTTTTTTTTTCATTTTGTTGCCTGTGTTTTTGGTATCATATCCAAAAATCATTTCCAAGACCAATGTCAAAGATCGTTTACCCTATGCTTTCTTCTACGAGATTTATGATTTTAGGTCTTACATTTAAGACTTTATTCTATTTTGTGTTACTTTTTGTATGTGGTGGATGATAAGGGTCCAGCTTCACTCTTTTGCATGTGGATGCCCAGCTTTCCAACATCATTTATTAAGGAGGCTGTCCCTTCCCCATTGTTTTCTTAGCACCCTTGTCAAAGGTAAGTTGACAGCCAGGTACGCTGGCTCACGCCTGTAATCCCAGCACTTTGGGAGGCCAAGGTAGGCAGATAACTTGGGGTCAGGAGTTTTAGACCAACCTGGTGAAACCCTGTCTTTACTAAAAATACAAAAAAATTAGCCAGGTGTGGTGGTGCATGCCTGTAGTCCCAGCTATTCAAGAGGCTAAGGCAGGAGAATCACTTGAGCCTGGGAGGCAGAGGTTGCAGTGAGCCTAGATTGCACCACTGCACTCCAACCCGAGTGACAGAGCAAGACTTGGTCTCAAGGGAAAAAAAAAAACGTAAATTGACTATTTATGTATGTGCTTATTTCTGGATTCTCTATTCTGTTCCATTGGTCTGTGTGTCTGTTTTTATGCTAGTACCATGCAGTTTTGACAACTATAGCTTTGCAATATAAGCCCATATGCCACATAACAGTATTTCAGTCAATGACAGACCACATATATGATGGTGGCCATAAAATTAAAATGGAGGTGAAAAATTCCTATCACCTAGTGATTCCTATCACCTAGCTGTTGTTGATATCATAACACAACATGTTACTCATGTGTTTAAGGTGATGCTGATACAAACAAACCTACTGTGCTGCCAGTCCTATAATAAAAGTGTAGAGCACATATAATTATGTATAGTAAATAATACTTGATAATAAATGACTGTTACTGGTTTATGTATTTACTGTAGTATACTTTTTATTGCTAGTGTAGAATGTACTCCTTCTATTTAATATATTTTAGAGTTAAATGTAAAGAGTTTCATCCAGGTCCTTAAGGAGGCATTCCAGAAGAAGAAAATGTTATCATAGATGGCAGCTCCATGTATGTTATTGCCTCTGAAAATCTTACAGAGGGACAAGATGTGGAGGTGGAGGACAGGATATTGATGATCCTGACCCTGTGTAGATCTTGACCGATGTGTGTGTTTGTGTTTTAGTTTTTAATTAAAAAAAATTTTTAAGTAAAAAATGAAAAAAGAAAAATGGTTTTATATTGAGGATATAAAGAAAAAAAGGATTTTTAGAAAGTTAGACAATGCTTTGATGTTTTAAGGTAAGTATTATTACAAAAATGTCAAAAAGTTAAAAAAGCAGTTCTGTGAGTGTCCAGCAGACTGAAGGGGAGAGGAAGAGAGAAGGGAAGAAGGAGAAGGATTCAGGGAATAGGAGCTGAGGAGCCCTTATGTGCCACAGCTTCACATTGACTACAAAAACAAACTAGCAATCCTGAGAGGACCCACAGAACCTCTGAAGGAAGCAGACTACTCCTGCAGGACCCAGGAGACACCCCAAATACTGTGAGTGCTCCAACTGTGAAAATGGGGAAGGGAGACCCTGCCCTCTCAAACACATACGCCTACTGGAGAAGCTGAAGCTGGGAGGCACAAAGCTTTGGGCAAGTTTTCAAGCCCATCTTGCCCTCTACCTGCAAACAGACTCAGGGCTGCTTGCTGGGAGCATGGTGGGAGTGAGACCAGCCCTTCAGTTTATGTGGGAGCTGGGTGAGGCCTGTGACTGCTGGGTTTCCCCTGCTTCCCTGACAACCTGGATGACTCAGCAGAGGCAGCCTTAATCCTTCTAGGTACACAACTCCAGTGACATAGGAGTCTCACCCCCACCCCCTACATCAGCTGCAGCAAGACAGGCTTAAGAAAAGTCTGAGCTCAGACAAGCCTAGACTCGCCCCCACCTGATGGTCCCTCCCTACCCACCCTGGCAGGAGAAGACAAAAGGCATATAATCTTGGGAGTTCTAGGGCTCTGTTCACCACCAGTCTCTTGCCGCACCACTACAGCTGATGCTTTCTGGAAAGTTCCACCTCCTGGCAGGAGGCCAACCAGCACAAAAATAGAGTATTAAACCACCAAAGCTAAGGACCCCCATGGAGTCCATTGCACTCTCTGCCACCTCCATTGGAAGAGGCACTGGTCCCATGGCTGAGAGGCCCATAGATAGTTCACATCACAGGACTCTGTGCAGAAAACCCACAGTACCAGCCTGGAGCTGGGTAGACTCGCTGGGTGGCTAGACCCAGGAGACAGCAAACACTGCAGTTTGGCTCACAAGAAGACACATTCACAGGAAAAGAGGGAGAGTACTACATCAAGGGAATATCCCATGGGACAAAAAAAAAAAAAAAAAAAAAAAAAAACTCAGAACAACAGCCTTCAGCCCTAGGCCTTTCCTCTGACAGAGCCTACCCAAATGAGAAGGAACCAGAAAACCAACCCTGGTAATATGACAAAACAAGGCTTGTCAACAACCCCCAAAAATCACACTAGTTCACCAGCAAAGTATCCAAACCAAGAAGAAATCCCTGATTTACTTGAAAAAGAATTCAGGAGGTTAGTTATTAAGCTAGTCATGGAGTGACCAGAGAAAGGTGAAGCCCAGTGCAAAGAAATCCAAAAAATGATACAAGAAGTGAAGGGAGAAATATTCAAGGAAATAGATAACTTAAAGGAAAAACAATTGGTAGCTTATGCCTGTAATCCAAATCCTTTGGGAGGTGGAGGTGGATGGATAACCTGAGATCAGGAGTTCAAAACCAGCCTGGCCAACATGATGAAACCCCACCTCTACTAAAAATACAAAAATTATCTTGGCGTGGTGGTGCACAGCTATAGTCCCGGCTACTCAGGAGGCTGAGGCAGGAGAATTGCTTGAACCTGGGAGGCAGAGGTTGCAGTGAACAGAGATCATACCATTGTACTCCAGCCTGGGCAACAAAGGGAAACTCCATCTCAATAAATAAATAAATAAATAAATAAATAAATAAATAAATAAATAGAAAAAAAGAAAAGAAAAATAATTTAAAAATTTAGGAAACTTTGGATACACTTTTAGAAATGTGAAATGCTCTGGAAAGTATTGGCAATAGAATTGCACAAGTAAAATAAAGAATTTCAGAGCTTGAAGACAAGTTCTTCAAATTAACCCAATCCAACGAAGATGAAAAGAATAAGAAAATATGAACAAAGCCTCCGAGAAGTCTGAAATTTTGTTAAATGACCAAATCTAAGAATAATTGGTGTTCATGAGGAAGAAGACAATTCTAAAATCTTGGAAAATGTATTTGGGGGAATAATTGAGGAAAACTTCCCTCACCTTGCTAGAGACCTAGGTATGTAAATACAAGAAGCACAAACAACCCCTGGGAAATTCATCACAAAAAGATCTTTGCCTAGGCACATTGTCATCAGGTTATCCAATGTTAAGATGAAGGAAAGAATCTTAAGAGCTGTGAGACAGAAGCACCAGGTAACCTACAAAGGAAAACTTATCAGATTAACAGCAGATTTATCAGCAGAAACCCTACAAGCTAGAAGGATTTGGGGCCCTATCTTTAGCCTCCTCAGTCAAAACAATTATCAGCCAAGAATTTTGTATCCAGTGAAACTGAGCATCATATCTGAAGAAAAGATACAATTGTTTTCAGACAAACAAATGCTGAGATAATTTGCTGTTATCAAGCCATCACTACAAGAACTGCTGAAAGGAGCTCTAAATCTTGAAAGAAATCCTGGAAATACATCAAAACAGAACTTCTTTAAAGCATAAGTCACAGAGGAGCTATAAAACAAAATACAAGTTAAGAAGCAACAACAAAACCAAAGTACACAGGCATCAAAGACCATAATGAATGCAATGGTACCTCACATCTCAATACTAACATTGAAGGTAAACTGCCTAAGTGCACCGCATAAAAGATACAGAACCACAGAATAGGTAAGAACTCACCAACCAACTATCTGCTGCTTTCAGGAGACTCACCTAACACTTAAGGACTCACATAAACTTAAAGTAAGAGGGTGGAAAAAGGTATTTCATGCAAATGGACACCAAAAGTGATCAGGGGGTAGCTATTCTTATATCAGACAAAACAAACTTTAAAGCAACAGTGGTTAAAAGAGACAAAAAAGGACGTTATCTAATGGTAAAAAGCCTTGTCCAACAAGAAAATAACACAATCCTAAATATATGTACACCTAACATTGGAGTTCCCAAATTTGTAAAAGAATTACCAATAGACCTAAGAAATGAGATAGACAGCAACACGATAATAGTGAGAGACTTCAATATTTCATTCACAGCACTAAACAGGTCATAAAGACAGTCAACAAAAAAACAATGGATTTAAACTATACCTTGGAACAAATGGACTTAACAGATATATGCAGAACATTTCATCCAACAACTGCAGAATACAAATTCTATTCACAGCACATGGAACTTTCTCCAAGATAGACCATATGATAGGCCATAAAATGAGCCTCAATAAATTTAAGAAAATTTAAATTATATCAAGCACTCTCTCAGACCACAGTGGAATAAAACTGGAAATCAACTCAAAAAGGAACTTTCAAAACCATGCAAATACATGGAAATTAAATAACCTGATCCTGAGTGAGCATTGGGTCAAAAACAAAATCAGGGTGGAAATTTTAACATTCTTCAAACTGAATGACAATAATGACACAATCTGTCAAAGCCTCTGGGATACAGCTAAAGCAGTGCTAAGAGGAAAGTTCATAGTCCTAAACATCTACATCAAAAAGTCTAAAAGAGCACAAACAGACAATCTAAGGTCACACCTCAAAGAATTAGAGAAGCAAGAACAAACCAAACCCAAATCTGGCAGATGAAAGGAAATAACCAAGATCAGAGCAAAGCTAAATTAAATTGAAACAAAATAAATTACAAAAGATAAATGAAACAAAAAGCTGGTTCTTCAAAAATATAAATAAAATTGATAGACCATTAGCAAGATTAACCAAGAAAAGAGAAAATCCAAATAACCTCACTCAGAAACAAAATAGGAGATACTACAACTGACACCACTGAAATACAAAAGACCACTCAAAGCTACTATGAACACTTTTACACATATAAACTGGAAAACCTAGAACAGATGGATAAATTCCTGGAAAAATACAACCCTCCTAGCTTAAATCAGGAAGAATTAGATACCCTGAACCAACCAATAACAAGCAGCAAGATTGAAACAGTAATTTAAAAATTATCAAAAAGAAAAGTCTGGAACTGGATGGATTCACAGCAGAATTCTACCAGGCTTTGAAAGAAGAATTGGTACCAATCCTTTTGACACTGTTTCACAAGATAGGGAAAGAAAGACCCCTCACCAATTCATTTTATGAAGCCAGCATCACCCTAATACCAAAACCAGAAAGGGAACAACTGAAAAAGAAAACTACAGACTGATATCCTTGATGAACATAGATGCAGAAATCCTTAACAAAATACTAACTAACCAAATCCAACAACATGTCAAAAAGATAATCCATCATGATTAAGTGGATTTCATACCAGAGATCCAGAGACGGTTTAACATACACAAGTCAATAAATGTGATACACCACCTAAACAGAATTAAAAACAAAAATCACATGATCATCTCAATAGATGCAGAAAAAAACATTTGACAAAATCCAGCATCCCTTTGTGATTGAAACCATCAGCAAAATCAGCATACAAAGGACATACCTTAATGTAATAAAATCCATCTATGACAAACCCACAGCCAACATAATAGTGAATAGGGAAAAGTTGAAAGCATTCCTTGTAATAACTGGAACAAGACAAGATGCTCACTCTCACCACTCCTCTTCAACATAGTGCTGAAAGTCCTAGCCAGAGCAATCAGAAAAGAGAAAGAAATAAAAGGCATCCAAATCGGTAAAGAGGAAGTCAAACTGTCCCTATTTACTGGCAATATGATCATTTACCTTGAAAACCCTAAGAACTCCTCCAGAAAACTCCTAGAACTGATAAAAGAATTCAGCAAAGTTTCCAGATACAAGATTAATGTACACAAATCAGTAGCTCTTCTGTACACCAACAGCGACCAAGCAGAGAATCAAATCAAGAACTCAAACCCTTTTATAATAGATGCAAAAAAATAAAATACTTAGAAATTTACCTAACAAAGGAGTTGAAAGACTTCTACAAGGAAAACTACATAACACTGCTGAAAGAAATTACAGGACAACACAAACAAATGCAAACACACCCCATGCTCATGAATGGGTAGAATCAATATTGTGAAAATGACCATACTGCCAAAAGCAATCTACAAATTCAATGCAATCCCCATCAAAATGCCACCACCATTCTTCACAGAGTTAGAACAAACAATTGTAAAATTAATATGGAACCAAAAAAGAGCCCTCATAGCCAAAGCAAGACTAAGCAAAAAGAACAAATCTGGAGGCATCATACTACCTGATTTTTAATTATACTATAAGCCATACTCACCAAAACAGCATAGTAATGGTATAAAAATAGGCACATAGACCGATGGAACAAAATAGAGAAGCCAGAAAAAAACCCAGATATTTACAGCCAACTGATCTTCAACAAAGCAAACAAAAACACAAAGTAGGGAAAGGAAACCCTTTTCAACAAATGGAGCTGAGATAACTGGCAAGCAATATGTAGAAGAATAGAACTGAACCCTCTCATTTTATAAAAACATCAGCTCAAGATGGATTAAGTACTTAAACCTAAGACCTGAAACTATAAACATTCTAGAAGATAACATTGGAAAAACCCTCTTAGACATTGACTTGGGCAAGGATTTCATGACCAAGAACCCAAAAGCAAATACAATAAAAACAAAGATAAAAAGCTGGGACCTAATTAAAGAGCTTTTGCAAAGGGAAAGGAAGAGTTAGTTAGCAGAGTAAACAGACAACCCACAGAATGAGAGGAAATCTTCACAATCTATGCATCTGACAAAGAACTAATATCCAGAATCTATAATGAACTCAAATCAATAAGAAAAAAGCAATTCCACCAAAAAGTGGGCTAACGACATGAATAGAAAACTTCCAAAAGAAGGTATACAAATGGCCAGGAAACATATGAAGAAATACTCAACATCACTAATTATCAGGGAAATGCAAATCAAAACCCACAATGTGATACCACCTTACTCCTGCAAGAATGACCATAATCAAAAATCAAAAAACAGTAGATGTTGGCATGGATGCAGTGAGAGGGAACATATCTACACTGCTGGTGGGAATGTAACTAGTACAGCCCCTATGGAAAACAATGTGGAGATTTTTTTTTTAATCGTACTTTAGGTTCTGGGGTACATGTGCAGATCATGCAAGACTGTTGCATAGGTACATACATGGCAATGTGGTTTGCTGCCTTCATCCCCCCATCGCCTATATCTGGCATTTCTCCCCATGTTATCCCTCCCCAACCTCCCCACCCCCTGCTGTCCCTCCTCAACCCCCCACCAGCAGACCCCAGTGTGTGATGCTCCCCTCCCTGTATCCATGTGTTCTCATTGTTCAACACCCGCCTATGAGTGAGAATATGTGGTGTTTGATTTTCTGTTCTTGTGTCAGTTTGCGGAGAACGATGGTTTCCAGAGTCATCCATGTCCCTACAAAGGACATGAACTCATCATTTTATGGCTGCATAGTATTCCATGGTGTATATGTGCCACATTTTCCTTGTCCAGTCTATCACTGAAGGGTGGATTGGTTCCAGGTCTTTGCTATTGTAAACAGTGCCACAATGAACATACATGTGCATGTGTCTTTATAATAGAACTATTTATAATCCTTTGGGTATATACCCAGTAATGGGATTGCTGGGTCAAATAGAATTTCTATTTCTAGGTCCTTGAGGAATTGCCACACTGTCTTTCACAATAGTTGAGCTAATTTACACTCCCACCAACAGTGTAAAAGTGTTTCTATTTCTCCACATCCTCTCCAGCATCTGCTGTCTCCAGATTTTTTAATGATCGCCATTCTAACTGGTGTGAGATGGTACCTCAATGTGGTTTTGATTTGTATTTCTCTAAATGCAAATTTAATTTACTTTAAAGAACTTAAAGTAGAACTACCATTCGATCCAGCAATCACACTACTGGGTATCTACTCAGAGAAAAAGAAGTTGTTTTTCAAAAGTTCACAATTGCAAAATTGTGGAACCAACCCAAATGTCCATCAACCAATAAATGGATAAACTGTGTTGTGTGTGTGTGTATATATATATATATGATGGAATACTACTCAGCCATAAAAAGAAATGAATTAGCAGCATTTGCAGTAACCAGTATGAGATTGGAAACTATTATTCTAAGTGAAATAACTCAGGAATGGAAAACCAAACATCATATGTTCTCACTGATATGAGGGAGCTAAGCTATGAAGACTCAAAGGCATAAGAATGATACAACGGATTTTGGGGACTTGAAGGGAAGAGTGGGAGGGGGGTGAGGGGTAAAACACTACGAATATGGTGTAGTGTATACTGCTCAGGTGATGGGTGCACCAAAATCTCACAAATCACCACTAAACAACTTATGTAACAAAATACCACCTGTACCCCAATAACTTGTGAATTTTTTTTTTTTAAAAAAAAGCTGACAGGAGCTATTTGGAAAAAAAGTTAAAACAATGAACAGTTTGTGAAGTAAAAATGTTACAATAAGCTAATTTATTGTTGAAGAAATAAAATTTAAAACAATTTAATATAGCCTAAGTATACAGCGTTTATAGAGACTACAGTGGTGTACAGTAACATCCTAGGCCTTCACATTCACCGACCACTCACTCACTGACTCACTCAGAGCAGCTTCCAGTTCTGCAGACTTCATTCATGGTAAGTACCCCAGACAGTTTTAGAGGTGTATCATTTTTTGTCATTTACACTGTAATTTTTACTGTACGTATTCTAGCTTAGATATGTTTAGATGCTCAAATACCACTGTGTTACACAGTTGCCTTCAGTATTCAATACAGTATATATGGTGTACAGGTTTGTAGCCTTGGAGCAATAGGTTATACTTCATAGCCTAGATAGGATACACCATCTAGGTTTAAGCACACTCTATGATGTTTACCCAATGACAAAATCACCTGATGACACATTTCTCAGAATGTATCCTCATTTTTTTTGATTCATGACTATAATTCGAAATCAGAAAGTATAATGCTTCCAGCTCTGTTCTTTCTCAAGATTGCTTTTGCTGTTCTGGGTCTTTTGTAGTTCCACACAAATTTCAGGAATTTTTTTTCTAATTTTATAAAAAATACCTTTGGAATTTTGATAGGGGTTACATTGAATCTATAGATTGTTCTGGGTAATATAAACATTTTAACAATGTCAATTCCTCCAATCCACAACACAGGATACTTTCCATGTATTTGTGTCTTCTTCAGTTTCTTTCATCAATATCTTATAGTTTGTCATGCACAGATTCTTCACTTCCTTGGTTAAATTTATTCCTTAGTATTTTATTCTTTTTGATGCTATTACAAATGGGATTGTTTTTATTAACTTCTTCTTTAAGTAGTTCTTTACTGGTGTATAGAAACGCAACAGAGGCTGGGCACAGTGGCTCACTCCTGAAAGCATTTTGTGAGGCCAAGGTGGGTGAATTGCTTGAGTTCAGGAATTTGAGACCAGCCGGGGCAAAATGGTGCAACCTTATCTCTACCAAAAAAAAAAAAACAAAAAACAAAAAACAAAATTAGCCAGACGTGGTGGTGCATGCCTGTAGTCCCAGCTACTTGGGAGACAGGTGGGAGGATCACTGAAACCAAGGAGGCAGAGGTTGTAGTGAGTCAAGATCATCCCAGTGCACTCCAACCTGGGTGACAGAGCAAGACCCTTTCTCAAAAAAAAAAGGAAGGAAGGAAAAAAAGAAAGAAATGCAACTGAGTTTTATGTGTTGATTTTGTGTTCTGCACCTTTACTGAGTGTGTTTTATTAGTTCTAACAGATTTTTGGTGGTGTCATTAGAGTTTTCTAAATACGAGATTGTGTCATCTGCAAACAGAAACAGTTCAACTTCTTCCTTTCTGATGTGGATGTCTTTTATTTCTCTTTCTCACCTGATTACTCTGGCTAGGACTTCTCCAATATTGAAAAGAAGCAAAGCACTCTTGTCTTGTTCCTGATCTTAGAGGGAAACTTCTCAGCTTTTCATTGTTGAGTATGATGTTAACTGTAGCCTTGTCATATATGGCTTTTATTATGCTAACTTACGTTCTTTCTATGCCTAATTTGTTGAGGAGTTTTATCATGAAAGAGTGTTGAATTTTGTCCAATTATTTTTCTGTATCTGTTGAAATTCTCATATGATTTTTGTTCTTCATTCTGTTAATGTGGCGTATTACAATTTATTGATTTGTGTGTGTTGAACCATACCTGTACCCTAGGGATAAATTCTACTTAATTATGGTGTATTATCTTTTTTTTTTATTGCATTTTAGGTTTTGGGGTACATGTGAAGAACATACAATATTGTTGCATAGGTACACACGTGGCAGTGTAATTTGTTGCCTTCCTCCCCTTCACCTATATCTGGCATTTCTCCCCACGCTATCTCCCCCCAACTCCCCAC
>CAUYQU010016928.1:0-144060 GCA_963574635.1 Cheracebus regulus | reverse complement strand
CTGTTGTCTCCCGATTTTTTAATGATCGCCATTCTAACTGGCATGAGATGGTATCTCAGTGTAGTTTTGATTTGCATTTCTCTAATGACCAGTGATGATGAGCATTTTTTCATATGTTTGTTGGCCTCATGTATGTCTTCTTTTGTAAAGTGTCTGTTCATATACTTTGCCCATTTTTGAATGGACTTATTTGATTTTTTCTTGTAAATCTGTTTTAGTTATTTGTAGATTCTGGATATTAGCCCTTTGTCAGATGGGTAGATTGCAAAACTGTGGCGGAAATGCTTGGAACTTCACTGCAGAGAGAGCTAAGACAGTCTGGACTAAAGAAGCAAAAGCTCAAGTTTTACCAAAATGCAAAGAAAGTTGAGCCAGAGTTTACTTAAAATAATGTAACCAAAAGTCCTGTTTTCCAGCTTTGGAGTCTCAATAGGAAGATAAATAGCTAAGGTGATTTAATAAATAAAAAATTGAACTCTTGATGTTAAGCTTTACTGTACTTAAGAAAACTCCTAGAAATGAGAGTCTCCTTACATATGTAAGTGACCAGATAAGCTATGGGATCACATTCAAGTGTTATACTGGAAAGGAGAGGAATGATGAAGGAAAGAAAGAAAGGAAAAAAGCAAGAAGTAAATTGTTTTCTGCTTGCACACCTAAGTGCAGCACTTTCAATATACTAGAGATAGACGTAATATTTAGAACGGCATTTAGGATACACTTTCAACCTTTTTTAAAAAAAAAAATCTCAGTATAAAAGTAGGAAAAAACATTTTATATTGAAGTCATCATAGACATTTAGATTGTTTCCATATTTTGGCTATTGTGAATAACGCTGCAATGAACTTGGGAGAGCAGATACCTCTTTGAGATCATGATTTCAATTCCTTTTGAAATATACCCAGACATGGGATTTCTGTATCATCTGGTAATTCTATTTTTAACTTTTTGAGGAACCTACATCTGTTTTTCATACAGAATGCACAATTTTACATTACCACCAACAAGATACAAGGGTTCCTATTTCTCCATATCTTGCCAACACTTATCTTGTGTTTGAGTGTGTGTGTGTGTGTGTGTGTGTGTGTGTGTGTGCACGTGACAGACATCCTAACAGGTATGAGCTGATACCTTATTGTGGCTTTGATTTCCATTTTTCTGATCATCTGAGTTGATTTGTCTTGCCATAAAAATATATCTGAGGCTGGGTAATGATTCTTCAGTTTGTACAAGAAGCATTACATCAGTATCTGCTTCTGGTGGGGGTTCGGAAAACTTCTCTTAATGACAAAGTCCAAAGTCCAAAGTCTAAAGTCTTATCTGAAACTCAAAGCAAGTTTCTTCTAGCCATGCATCTGCAAAATCAAAACCAAGTTATTTACCTTGATTTTAACCAAGTTATTCACCATAAAATGGTGGCACAGGCATTGGGTAAACAGTCCCATTCCAAAAGAGAGAAATTGGTCAAAAGAAAGGGGTAACAGGCTTTATGTATGTATTGAATATAGCAAGGCATATGTTAAACCTTAAAGCTTCAAAATTGCCTCCCTTGAGTCCATGTTCTGCATCCTGGGTGCACTGGTGCTAGCATTGGGCTCCCATAACCTCAGCCAGTCCTTTTCATGGCTTTTCTGGTTACATCCCACATGGCTGTTCTTACAAGCTAGAGTCAAATTCAGCTTTTCCAGATTGAGGGTGCAGGTTGCTACTGGTTCTACCATTCTGTGACCTACAGGGAAGTGGTCCCATTCCCACCTCTCCAATAGGCAGTGCCCCAGTAGTGAATCCAACCATACTGGGTCACTGCTTTTTTTTTTAGCACTGTTTTAGAACAGTCTCTCTGCTGGGGCTCCACCCCTGTGACAAGCTTCTTCTTGGGCATCCAGGCTTTCAGACACATCTTCTAAAATCTAGATGGAAGTTTCCAAATCTCCATGGCTCTTGCATTCTGGGTGCCTATGGGCTTAGCACCACATGAAATCTTACAAGGCTCATTTGCCTTCACATTCAGTCCAAGAGCAGAAGTCCAAGCAGTATCTGAGGCTTTTTGAGCTGTGGCTAAAACTGGAGCTGTGGAGATTTGGGGAGCAGCATCCCAAGGTGGCACAGGGCAACAGCGTCCTGGGCCTGGTCCCTAAAACCATTCTGTCCTCCCAGGCCTCCAGGACTGTGATGGAAGGAAAAGCTCAAAGATCTCTGAAATGCCTTCAAGGGCCTTTTCCCCATTGTGACTAGTAGCACCTGGATCCCTTTAAGTCATGCCAGTCTCCCTAACAGGTGGCTGCTCTATGGCTCCCTTGTATTCCTCACCTGAAAATGATATTTTTTTTCTCAGTCACATGACCAGGTGGCAAATTTTCCAAGTTTTAAAATTTTCTTTCTCTTCTAATGTCAAGTTTCAATTTTAAGTCATTTCTTTGCTCCCATATCGAATTATAGGTTATTAGAAGCCACCATATCACATCTTGAATGCTTTGCTGCTTAGAAATTTCTTCAACCACATATGCAGCGTCATCACTCATAAGTTCAGCCTTACATAAAGTCCTAGGACATGGACACAATGCAGCCAAGTTCTTTCCTACATCATAACAAGGTTGACCTATGCTCCTAATAAGTTTCTCATTTCTATCTGAGACCTCCTAAGCATGGCCTTTATTATCCATATTACAATCAGCATTTTGGTAACAGCCAGTTACATGGTGTTTAATAAATTCCAAACATTTCTTCATCTTTCTATCTTCTGAGCCTTCCAAATTCTTCCAATTTTGCCCATTATCCAGTTCCAAATCTGCTGCCACAATTTCAGGTAACTTTATAACACTACCCTTTTCTCAGTACTGATTGTATGTTTTAATCCTGTTGTGTCACTAAAGAAATAACTGAGGCTGGGTTATTTATAAAGAAAATACATTTTTTGGTCATAGTTCTGCAGTTTGTACAAAAAGCATGATATTAGTATCTGCTTCTGATTTGAGGGTTTCTGGACGTTTTCAGTCACAGCAAAACATGAAGAGAAACTGCTGTGTAGAGATTATATAACAAGTGAGGGAGATGAAAAGAAGTTGCCAGGCTTTTTACCATGAGAATGACACCATGCTATTCAAGAGGGAATCCACCGCCATGATCCAAATATGTCCCACCAGGCCCCATCTCCAACATCAAGAATCAACTTTCAACATGATATTTGAAAGGGACATGTATTTAAACTATGCTACCAATGATATACCTCTTGATCATTTGTATATCTTCTTTGGAGAAATGTCTATTCAAGACCTTGATCCGTTTCTATATTGGGTTATTTGATTTTTTTGCAATTGAGTTGCAAGAGTGCCTTATATTTTTGGCTAGTAAATCTTTATCAGATATATTTTTTACATATGCTTTCTTCTTCTTTTTTTATAGATTGCCTTCACATTCTGTTGATTGTTTCCTTGCTGTGCAGAAGTTTTTAGTTGACTGGATGAATGAATAAAAGAAATGTGATATTTACATACAGTAGAATATATTTTGACCTAAAAAAAGAAGGAAATTCCACCATATGTGACAAGATTGATAAACCTACAGGACATTTTGCTAAGTGAAATAAACCAATCAGAGATGGACAAATACTGCATGATCCCACTTTTATGAGCCATATAAAATATTCAAACTCGCAAACACAGAGAGTAGAATGCTGCTTACCAGAGGCTACAGGGAAGGGGAAATTGACAGTTGCTGTTTAATTAGTATTGGGTTTGTTTTGCAAGATGTTAAATGTTCTGTAGATGGGTTGTATAACAATGTGGATGTATTTAACACTACTTAACTGTACACTTAAAAATGCACATATGAATATTATCACAATTAACAAATCTAAACATTACTTAGCAAAGTGCATATTTTCTCCTTGCTGTTCATTTTCAATTATATTTTAGAAAGACTTAAGTCTTAGACCAACTCAGGTCAGTTCTGTGAACATCTACTGTTCATAACAAGAGTTTACTGAATGGTCTTTTTTCTTTTCCTCATGTTAGCCTTGACTTAGTGGCAAAGGTCCTACACACACCTGTTCAGCAGTTGTGATAAACACCTGTATTGGATTTATCATTCTACCTTAAATAGAATTCTTCAATCAAGAATACTCTTTATGATTGAAAAAACTCCATGTTTGAATGCATGATGATTGTACTATTCATAAATACAGGATGTAATTGTGGACATAACTTATTCTGGACTTCTGCTTATGATAAATTCATTTTAATTTGTTCTCATTTATTTCCGTTGCTTGGCTCATACTTTTCATTTGAGAACATGTAAAATCACATGCATTTTAGTTTACAAAAGAAGTGTGACATTTTCCCCCTTTGATATATAAACATTTATTAATCTTTGAATGGAGGTTTTAAAAGTCAACCAGATTTAATTTGAAACTTATGAATAAAAGATTTGCACTTAGATTAAATTTTCTCTAAGGCACCTGTGTCTTTCCTTTATTGATCATTATGTCACACAAGGAAATTGTGCTAATTCATTGTGTTGTTATTTTAATTAATATTAATCTGAATTTATTCATTCAAGGATACACCAGATTCCAGGAATGGGCCAGCACTCTGAACTTCTTTCTTTCGTGTGCTTTTTAGAGAGAATTTTCCTGCAAATGAAAACAAAACTCTTCTCAATTTCAAGTTATTTAAATAAATTGTTTCACACTCAATTTAAGCAAAGACCTAAAAATGCTAGCTGCATTACAGACTGAGGTTCAAGACTACCCAGGATTTTATAACAAAACCAATTTACAGTTTTTAACCATTTTCCTATGTAGAAATTATAAGATGTTTAGGAGTTACAGATACAGGAAAAATTTTAGAAACGTCCAGTAGGTGGTAGAAGTCACACTGTCCCTGGGAGGAAATAGACAGAAGTTCAAATCTAGGTTTTAGATGGAAAGCCAAGAGTTTATTATTAGTTCTGGAAACTTGTGAAGCAGAGTAGACTCACTCTGTCTCTTTCCTGAAAAATCTAAAGGGTAAGAATGAAGCTGATTAGAGGCATTTTGAAATGCACCATAGCAATAGCTGTTTGGGAAGTAATTGCCTAGTTTATTATAAGATGGGTTCCTATGAACCAAAGCAACTGGTTCCTATGAACTGACTGTAGACCATGCATAAGAGAGTAAACTGTAATAAGAGAGATTTATTTGCTAATGTGTGGACAAGCAAGGAATCTCGGAGAAAGAAAATACGGATTGCATTTTCTTTTACTTACAAGCTTGGTAGAAGTTATAATTCATAAGGCAATAATGTTGACACACTTGTCCATTTAAAGAATTAGAGAGTTCACATTGATGGGAAAAGGTCTCATAGAAATCCAGAAACTTCTCAATGAGTGTATTCATCAACTTTAGACATCTTCTAGACCTAGAGGGCAGCCAAAGCTGCCCCTTCAACACAATTTTTGAAATGAAAGCGTTTTCCAGATCCTGTACCACTCTTTTCTCTAGTGCTGAAAATTTGCCAAGCGCCATTGGTCAGAAATCTGTTAGCAAGGTGAGGAAGAAAGTACAAATGTGATTGTAGTGGAAAGAGATGCAATCTATTAAACCCCATTCCTAGCCCTGCAAGAAATCAGCTTGAATCAGGCTCTGGCTACAAGTAGAATGGGAAAGCTTTCCTTCAAACTAAGTTTTCAGGTTTTCATTATTATACTATACTGGACATATTAATGACTAAAAGGAGACTATTTTGTGCACAGAAGTTGCAAATAACTCCACACTATCTTAGAGTGAGGAGAGGATTCGTGAGGCTTGCCTTAATTTTTTAATTCAGATTGATAAGGAGACCCAGTTATATATGTTGGGTTTGAGTGAAAAGCAGGGTGTAGGGGAACACATGATATTGTTCCAGTTGTTGTTATTGATGTCTTACTTGTTTAACATAATACTTTTACTTTCCTTATCAGCTTTCATGTGGCAAATACATAATTCTTTTAAAAAATCTATAATTTGTACAAACCAGTCAGGTCTTTGTGTTATTAAAGTTATTCCACATACCCAAACAGCTATGGTTACTGAAAAAGTGGGCTCAGCATCATCAAGATCATATTTGCTGACATCCTTGCTCCAGCGGCTCATTTTTTTAAATCTACCACTGCCCCCGGCCATATGCATGGAATTTTTCTCTTCAACATCACTCATGGCTTCACTTCCTAGTTGTTAGATCCAGTGGAAAATGTCCAAATTTTACCACACTTAAACTCTCCTTTCTCGCATACATCTTTCTTCCCATCTCTTGTGACAACTCTTCAAGTAGGACTTACCTTATAAGAACTCAAGTTCTGCTGTCTGACTTCTGAGCCTGAAACCAATTGCATAGAGGAGTGTGCCTTGGGAAGCAATTTGCCTAAGTCTTTTTTTTCCTCTTGTAAAGTGAGATTATATATGTGTGTGTATGTGTGTGTATATATATATAAATTGGCACAGTGTTTATTATATAATAAGCACTTAACAAATGCTAACTTTTATCATTTTTACTGTCAGGATCATCTAGTATTTCCTCCTGTCTCTATCTTGAATGTAACCCTTTATGCCAGACAAAATAATTTATTTTAACTCCTAGAGTTATGTCTTTGGCTCTCTTCTCACCTCTTTTTGGTCCTTCATTTCCTATGTAAAGACTGGCATTATGAACACTACAGTCACAGATTCCTTCTTTTCCATCATTCCCCATCTAATTTATCACTGAACTCTGTAAATTCTGTCAGCCAAATGTTGCTCAAATCAGTCAACACTTTCTCATTGATATTTTTACAGTTAGAAGTTAGGAGTAAGATAAAGACTTCTGGCCAAAGCACATACAGTTTTTCATGATGTAGCTCCTTCCTATCTCTTCTCTCACCACCCTTTCCCCTTTAACCTTAAATATCAACCACATTTAACTATTTTCTGTTTCTTCAAGGCACCAGATTTTCTCTTCCTTTCTTGGCTTTGACTAATGCCTTCAGTCTTTCAATACTGTGACACTTAATTTTAAATTCGATCTAAAATAAATACAAACTAGCTGGGTGCACCTATCTTATTCCATCCTCTCAACAGCCCCATTCTATTTATAGGAAAAAGAAAAGAGATTCAGATAGCCTAAGTAACTTTCAACTGGTCCCTCAGCTGGAAATTTTCAGACAGAAGTCAGAAATTATTTAGGGTGTAAATAAAGGTTAGTTAATATTGAATCTTATGATAAGGATGTTGAAATATTCAGTATTTCAACATTGAATATTTTAACTAACTTCTCCAATATTGGATGGGTCATTGATGAAGCAAAGATGTATAATTAAATTTATATATTTTTTTATTATACTTAGTTGCTTTCTTTAGGTCTTTAGACAAAATGAAAGATAAATCAGTATGACACACAGTGACCACAACTTTGACCAACAGTTTTCCTAACCAAGTTTCCGAACTTGCCCTTTTCCTTTCTGCTATGGTTTGAATGTTGTCCTCTTAAAAACTCATGCTGAAACTTAATCCCCAGTGTAGCAGTATTGAGAGGTGGGACCTTTAAGAAGTGATTGGGCCATGAGGGCTCTACCCTCTTGAAGGAATTAATCTATTCATAGACTGATGGATTAATGTGTTAATTAATTAATGGGTTATCATGGGAGCAGTACTGATGGCTTTATAAAAAGAGAAAAAGGCCTGAGCCAGCACACTCAGCCCTCTCATCACCCAATGCCCTGAGTAGCCTCTGTACTCTGCAGTGGGTTCCCAGCAATGGGAAGTCCTTTACCAATTGTGGCCCCTGGACCTTGGACCTCCCATCCATTAAAACTCTAAGAAATAAATGTATTATCTATACAAATTACTCATTCTCAGTATTCAGTTATAGCAACAGGAAAGAACTAAGATTCTCTTCCTTTCACCAATGCCCTTTTCCCCATATCTGAAAATAATGCTGTATCTTCCTCTATCAGCACTTTCTGACCTAGTTTATGATGATTTCCATCTTTTCTAAAATCCTATGACATTTCTAATTTACATGATCTGGGCTGGAAACTTACTCTTATGTGACTTGAACTGTTTCTTTTTTCGTCTTTTTATATTATTTTCACTCAGGTATACATTATAGAGAGTAAAAGTCATGCTTATTCTAGTATAGTTTGCTTAGTTTTGCAAATGCATCCAGTCAAGTAACCAACGCCAAAATAAAAATATAAAAAGTTTTGTAACTCCTCAAATTTCCCTTTGTAATAATTCTTTCCACATACCCCAATCTCTGACAACAATTATTCGTTTCTGTGTCTATAGTTTGGCATTTTCCAGAAGGTTATTTTCATAGGATCACAGTTAACAGTTTTTGGGAGCTGGCTTCATTCACTTATCATAATGTATCTGAAATGTGTCCACTTTGTTGTGTGTACTAGCAGTTTGTTCCTTTCCATTATCGGGTTGTGGCATATCACAGTTGATGTGCCACAGTTTATTTAGTCAATCACTTGTTAAGGGATAGTTCAGTTTTTCACCTTTTGTAAACTATAAATAAATAGTTGCTACAAATATTTATATATGATTTTTTTTCATTAAACAACATATTCATTTTTTCTAGATAAATTCCTGGGAATGGAAATGCTCTTAAGTGAGTATTTAACTTCCTAAGAAATTACCAAACTGTTTTTCAGAGTTAATGTACATTTTACATTATTAACAGAAAATGTTTAAGAGTGCCAGTTGCTCTGTATCCTCATAAACACACTGATAATGGTTTGGCTCTGTGTCCCCACCCAAATCTCATGATGAACTGTAATTCCCAATGTTGGCGGAGGGACCTGGTGGGAGGTGATTGGATCATGGAGGCAGATTTCTCCCTTGCTGTTCACCTTACAGTGAGTGAGTTCTCAGGAAATCTGATTGTTTAAAACTGTGTAGCACTTCCCCCGTCTTTCCCTCTCCTGCTGCCCTACAAATATATATTTTTTTCCCCTTCACCCTTCTGCCATAAGTTTCCTGAAGACTCCCAAGCCATGCCACCTGTACAGCCTATGGAACTGAGTCAGTTAAACCTCTTTCCTCATAAGTTATGCAGTCGCAATAGTTGTTTATAGCAATGTGAAAACGAACAAATACACACACTGTATTGTTAGTTATTAATTTTTTTGTGATGCCAATAGTAGTATTTCATCCTAATTTTAATTTGTATTTTCCTAGTGACTAATAGGGTTTAGCACCCCTATAAGTGCTTATTTTCCATCCATACACCTTCTTGGGCAAATTTTCAGTTCAAATTTTTCTTTTCAATTATTTATTGGGTTATTTGTTTTCTTATCATTGAGATTTAGGTGTTCTCTATTTATTCTGGATGCAATGCCCTTCTTAAATATGTGATATAAAATATTTTATTTCACTCCATTGCTTGCATGTGTTTTTACTTTTTTAAGAGTAAATTTCAGAAGGCAGAAGTTCTAATATACTTAATGTAGAAGAAATCCAATCATTATTTCTACTATTGATTGCGTCTCTGGAATCCAACCAGAGAAATCTTTTCCTATCTCAAGATCATAAGGATTTTTCCTATATTACCTTTTAAATATTTTATATCTTTAGGTTTTATTTTTAAGTACAAGATGTGTTTTGAGGTCAAAAATCAATGTTTTGTTTGTTTGTTTATATGGATATCCAATTGTTCTGGTATTATTTGTTGAAAAGATGATAATTTCCACACTGGGAATTACCTTTACTCCTTTACTTCTTTAGTTTTACCTTTACTCCTTAAAGGTGTTACCTTTACTCCTTTGTTAAACTTTATTGATCGTATACCTATCTATCTACTTCTGGACTCTCTATTCTGTTCCTTTGGTTTATATATCTAAAAATTCTGCCAGTACCAAATTGCTTTGAAGAATGTAGCTATAAAATAAATCTTAAAATTAGATAGTGCCAGTATGCCATGTTTTTCAAAATGTTTTAGATATTCTAATTCTGTTGCCTTTCCACATAAACTTTAAAATCAAATTGACAATTTTTATAACAATTTGCTGCTAGAATTTTAATTTAAATTGAGTTGAAGCTAATGATTAGTTCGAAAATAATTAGCATCTTATCAACATTCTTCCAATTCATGAAAAGTCTTCCTATTCAGGAAAATGATATATCTCCATTCATTTAAATATGTGAAGAATTTACACATAATTAATTATGTTTTTGATGCTACTGTAAATGGGGATCCATTTCAACGTTGTTAATTTAAAAATGTATATTATTTTTAATTGACCACTTCTAATTGTATTTTGGCCACAGACTGAAGGCTGCATTGTTGGCTTACCCAAATTTGAGGTTTGGGGACTCAGACTGGCTTCCTTGCTTCTCAGTTTGTAGATGGCCTATCTTAGGATTTCACCTTGTGATTGTGTGAGTCAATTCTCCTTAATAAACTACCCTTTATATCTATATCTATATTCTATCAGTTCTGTCCCTTTAGAGAACCCTGACTAATACAGTATGGTAGTTCTATTTTTATTTATTTGTTTATTTATATTTTTTGAGGAAAGTGCACATCATTTTCATAATAGCTGCAAAACTTCACATAATCACCAACAGTGTACAAGCGTTCTTTATTCTCTACATTCTCACCAATAGTTGTTATCTTTCATCTTTCTGGTAAACGCCATTCTAACCAGTGTGAGGTGAGATCTCAGTGTGGTTTAATTTGCTAATGATTAAAGAATACTGAGCATTTTTAAATGAACTGCTTTGCCACTTGTCTATTTTCTTTGGAGAAATGCCTATTTAGGTTTTTTTGCTCAATTTTAAAATCCGGTTATTTGTATTTTTGCTATTGGGATGTATGAGTTTCTTATATATTTTGGATATTAAGCCTTTATCAGATGTATCATGTGCATGTGTTTTTTTTTTAAACCACTTTCTGGGTTGTATTTTTACTTCATTAATTGTTTTCTATTGCTGTGCAGAAGTTTTTAGTTTTATGCAATCACATTTATTTATTTTTTGCTTTTATTTCCTAGACTTTAGGGATCATAACCAAAAAATCCTCACCCAGACCAATGTCATGTATTTTTTCCCTATGTTTTCTTCTGTTAGTTTTATAGTTTCAGGTGTTATGCAAGTGTTTTGTTATGCTATTTATAAAGAAACTTTATAAACTTTCATTTTTCCTCTTGGCTAATAGAAAAATAGATGCTTTGTAAATCTTCAGACTTGCTGTAAGCTTCATGTTTAATGAGGTAAGGGATATTCAATAGTTTTTCAAAGCACAGCACAGCTGGAATAAAACAGCCCAAGTGTTAGCAATTTGCATGCTCTATATACAATTGGTGATATTTGTACTGAGTATTTAAACAATTCACTTAAGGCAAACAGATTGAAACACTAAGACATAGAGACACTCATTGGTTCTCAAGTGTTTCCCGGTCCTTACAGTGATCTACATAAGCCTTCTAACAAGACAGAAATCTTGTGTGACTGAACTGCCACATTTTAGCAAAGACATAACTCTGTAGTCCTTATTTTAGAGGTTTTGACACAATTCCTTTATTTTTCCTCTCTTCTCTCTGCATCAGAAAAATGAAAATCCTAAATAGTGTTTAATCTCTCTTAAATTAATTTAATTGAACAGATCTTTTTGTGCTAGATCCTACATGAGTTGCATTTTTAATTCTGCTTTTGAGGAAATCACACTGTTTTAGAAAAGAAGAAAATAAGCAAATAATTACTAGAGGTTGATGAATGCCTACAGAAGAGGGAGGGTTCTATGCATTTGAGAGTCATGGAAATTTTCACAGGTGGGTTATGTCCAAGTCATATATTTGAAGAATGAATGAAAATGTTTTCTGGTTGAAAGATAAGGATATTGCAGGGGAGAGACTTGGGTTTTGCCTGTTTAGGAATCCACAAGCAGCTCAACTTGGCTGTCAGTTAAATAAAGCATTGCTTTCAGAGGGTAGAGTGAGCCATTGCTACAAAGAAGACTGGACGGATGGATCAGGGAGAGATCAAGATGGCCCAACATTCAATGCTAAGAAGTGTGGGCTTTACTCTGGAGGGAATTAGAGGACTTTTTTGGATTTTAATCAGAGGAACAGTTTGATTAGATTTGACTTTAGAACGTTACATGGAGGCTAGATTAAATTAAGACAAAACCAGAGACTGGGGAATTAATCAAGATACCATTGAAGATCCAGGCAAGAAATAATTAGGGTTTGAACTAAAGTGGGAGTGAAAAGATGGCGGTGAACTAGAGAGATATTTCTCCAAAACACAGTGATTAGATATCGTGGCAGAAGATGAGAGAGCATAGAGGGTTAGTATTCAAGGGAAAGAAGGAGTCAAGGATGACATCAAAATTTCAGGCATCTCCTATTTTGATTCTTCTCCTCAGAAATATTGTGCCTTCTGTCCTTGCTACTCAAAGGGAGGCCTATGTATGTACTGGGACTATGGGCATCACCAGGAAGTGTATTAGAAGTGCAAATTATGGGGTTCTTCTACAGAACTTCTGGTGGCAAGATTTGGGAATGTTGCTTTCCCTGTGATTCCTATGCATACTATATCATCAAGTAAGAGCATGAGAAGCATTGTTGTATGCGACTAAAACTAATATTCTCTACATCCATCCCATGAAAATGCTTTCTTTTCTCCCAGACATCTCTATTTCTAGTTTGCTCCTGCCTGAAAGCAAAACACAAGTATCCTGTAAGAGTAATGTCAAAATTTGGAAGTGAAGCATTTTTTTTCCAAAACTAAATTTGAGGCTCATTAAATTGTAGAGATGTTTCACAACCCACTTGGGGTAGTTCCAATATGGTATGCGCCTGCTTGTTATTGCATTAGACAAAAACACTTACGAAGAATGGACACCACAGTACTTGAACTTATATCTGTTTTCTCTGTAGACTTCTCATTTTGATACTACCAATGACAGCAGTGTCCCACTGTGATACCCTTCATTATAAATGCCTCTATTGTAAATAGTGCAGAAAAAGAGAATTTAAACTTACAATGCAATTGTGAAAGGATAGAAAACCTTGCTCCTAATTAGGCTCTTGCATTTGAAAAACTCCATTCTTCTCATGAGAGAAAATACTTCAGACTGAACATCAGGAAAAAAAAAAAGATGGTATGTAAGAATTGAGACTAGAAGATTGACAGACTAAAGGGAATATCCAATTTATTGCATTTCTGAATAGAGGTTTGTAGTGTTCCACCCTAGATTGTCTCACACTATCTACTGTTCGACTTTTTCTCTCCTACAATTGTAGTTTTTGGAGTTGTAATTTTCTCAATTCATGTCCTTCCTTTCAATTTATTATTCTCTTCTTTTATGTTTTGAATGAGATATACTTTTAAAGGAGGATGCTACTTTTCCCTTCAAAGAAGCAAAATGAAAATGAAGATGCCTGCAAACAGAAAGGAAACAAGGAAAATAGCAAGCAAGGTGACACTTAGAAAAAAAAGATAATGGAAGTCCCCTCTTGGGATCTTACATAAACAAGTAGGAGTGAGGCGGTGCTAAGAATGCAGTGGACAAAAAGACAGAGCAATAACCTCCACTTAGCATCTCTCAAAGAAAAAAAATTGTGCCTCTTCTGCTACTATGAAGAAGCAACCGGACCACCCAGTAGAGGTAAGAAGAGATGGGACTCCCTATTTCATCCATCATAAAAAAACACAAAGACACACTGCAGAAATTTCTTCCAAATTATATAAATGGTTTATGCTGAGATGGTTTCTAAGCATAGATTTTTCGAAACTCTCCATCCAATGAGTGCTGTCTCCTTCTGATCAGGTCCTGAAAGTATCAGCTTGTTCCAGATACTGCCAATGACTGACACAGTTTGGAATTTTTTTTTGAAGACTGTCTTAAGGATTATATTTAATTTTATCTTGTTCTGCAGTGTCTTGGTTTCTCTGAATGGATAGGTTGCATTTATTTTGTTTATTTTATTCTTAAAACTGGCTTTTACCATGATGTGTTACGCAGAGCCCATGGTTCAATTCTTAGCGTTTGGCCTGGAAAGAGGCGCTCCTAGAGCCAGTACATGACTCTGATACTCATAGAATCAGAAGGAGGAGGCCAAGGCTGACCTCATCAATGACTGCTGCTACCAGGGCACCTCGTGTTTCAGTCCCAATTCTAGTTCATTTGTGGGATGTGTCGTTCCCATGACTCAACACCAGTTTTCCCTGGCTTTCCCAGGGTCTCTGAGAGAGCTGCCTAATCAGTCTTCTATGTCATATGCAAGTTGGGATATGAAGTGAATAGGTTATGTCTGTGTACTTTCAAATAATTATTCAAAATTATATAAATGGTTTTATGCTAAGACTCTTTCTAAGCATAGAGTTTTGGAAACTCTCCATCAGATGAGTGCTACCTTCTTCTAATAAGGTCCTGAAGTGTATACTATAGTCCTTGTTTACACCTTGGTACATCAAGGTGTGTGGTAGCGTGGCATTTCTGGTTCAGTATTATGTGTGCTTTTTTTTTTGGTTGTTGTTATGCTATATTTTTATCATTAAAAATATGATTTTTTTTTTGAGACAGAGCCTTGTTCTGTCGCCAGGCGCCAGGCTGGAGTGCTATGGCACGATCTCGGCTCACTGCAATGTCCACCTCCTGGGTTCAAGCAATTCTCACCTAAACCTACCGAGTAGCTGGGACTACAGGCGCGCACCACCACACTCAACTAATTTTTGTATTTTAGTAGAGACGGGTTTTACCATGTTGGCCAGAATGGTCTCAATCTCTTGACCTTGAGATTCGCCAGCCTCAGCCTCCCAAAGTGCTGGGCATATAGGTGTGAGCCACCATTCCCGGCCTGATTTTAAATTTTTTAACTGACATTTAATAACTGTACATATTTATGGGGCACATAGTGATATGGCAATACACATATAGTAATTAGATTACAGTCATTAGCATACCCGTCATCTCAAATACTATTTGTCTTTCAAACATACAAATCCTCTTTCTAGCTCTTTGAAACTATCTAATATATTCTTAACTTCTGTCATCTTACAGTGCTATAGGACAGAATAATTAATTCTATTAGATTGGTGCAAAAGTAATTGCCGTTTTTGCCATTATAAGTAGTGACAAAAGCCGCAATTACTTTTGCAACAACTTAATATCTATTTGTAATTTTATAGATTTGTTTTTAAATCTATTTCTATTGCTTTTGCCGTTAGTTTAATCGACTCTAGAATCCAGAAACAGGTTGGTCATTATTCCTCAATTTTAGTGGTAGTATATTTTAATTATTTTCCCTTACTCTTTATAAGTAATTATTGAAGTATATACAAGCTTTGTACATGCAGATTTGTCTCTCCTTATGCTAAGATATATACAGTATCCTTTTTTCTATTTTTAAGAAGTAGGCCATACTAAATATTGTTCTGTCTCCTCCTTGGTCTAAGCAAAATAAGTAGGAGTAACAGAAGTACTTTCTTTTTTACAATTTGGTTTTTACTTTTGTTGAGTCTTCCTTTGATTGCGATGGCAAGCTCTGCAGAGAATAGTGTATTTCCATGGGCTGAGGACTGTCATAGAGATTTCCATATGTGTGCAAGAAAGCGGCCTCACCTATGTTCCTTCTGTTTTATTCCACCAGAGCTGAGAGGGGACTGGGCTGCATCCTGCACTTCAGAGTGGTATGCATAGCCTCCACCTGGGGATGGAAGACAAGGCTCTCCTGAGCTTGGATAGAGCTTAGAAGTTAGCCTGCTTGTTAATTTGGTAGGCAAATCAGGACATTCTAAAAAATCAGAACCATATGGAAAGGGATAAGGAAAAATTTAACAACATGTAATGCTCAGAGAAACATTAGATGGTATTGAAATTCAGTGTGTGAATGACAAGGATATGTGTACCAAATACAGCACAGAAATGCAACACGCTGGTGCAAAGTGTAAAGACCTAGACTAGAATTTCTCAAAGCATAGTCTGGGGATGAATTTTACAAAATTACCTGGACTAATAGCTGAAAACACAAATTCCTAAGTTCTCCTCCAGACTAATCAAATCAAGAATCTCTAAGATTGGGGCTTTAAGGGCTACTCTAATGATTTTGAAGTAAACTAAATTTGAAAAACAGGTTGTTATCCATCTTAGAGTTTTAAAAGGTTAATATTAGTCCATATATTGCTTTTCAAGTTGCTTTATAATTAGATAAACATTATGTTAACTTTATAATATATATTTTATAGGTAGTTATATTAAATATCAGACTATGGAGAGGTTATAAAAATATATTTGAATTTCCTTTAAAGAAGGAGCGTTCCTAGACCTGTTTATAAGCTGAAAACTTTAATTATTTCCTTTTAGTCATTTTGTTTCAGATGAATAGATCAGTGGAATTCAACAGCTATTAAAGCACAGTCAATTTCCTGATCATTATCAATTAGACTTGCATACTTCAGATTCAAAACCTTTTACTTTTTCTCATCCCATACCCCCAAGTTAATTTTTAATATAAAATCTCTCTCTAATAGATATTGATTTTCTTATGCCATTATCTTAACCCAAACCATAATTACATTACACCTGAAAAGTTTTTTACCTGTTTATAACATATCCAAAATTCCACAATATATTCATCATTTCAATTAATTTTTAAGAAAATCTACGTTATACCCAATCTCCTAAAGCAGGAAGCTGATACAGGGTATAACAATTAAACTGAAAAAAAAAAGTGTGTAGACATTATTATCATGCTTCTAGAAAACATAGAAAAGGCACCACTGAAAAGCTGTTACAATTATTAATTGAAGTCATTATGTTACCCAATAGCAAAATAAATAAAAATTCATAGCTTTCCTATACAATAGAAAAATAAGTTAGAAGAGAAAATGAAAAGAACCTCACTCACAATGTCATCATCTTTAAGGTGCCTGAGTAGTGTTATGATCCTTGCAGAGGCTGAGTGATCTATTCCCCAATCCCTTGAGGAAGTGTTATGAAATAGTCCCAGAGCAACATTTCTTGAGTCCAAATACCAATTGCCACTCACTAGCTATACAACTGTAACATAAATAAGCCTATGCCTAAGTTTTCTCACTTCTAAAATGAAATAATTTTCATAATAAAATTTTATTGTGAGGACTGTTATGTGTTGTATATGGATAAATATAGTTTATGACACTATAATGGCATAGTATTATGGGCTATGACTGTTGCTATGGTTTAAATGTGTCTCCTAAATTTCAAGTGTTGAAAACTTAATCCCCCAAATCATATGTTGACTGCAAAGGAGACTTTGGGAGTTAATTATGATTAGATAAAGTCATCCGGCTGAGGATCCCATGATGGGACTGGTGACTTTATAAGGAGAAGAGAGACCTAAGCTGGCATGTGTGCTCTTGACCTCTCTCCATGTGATGCCCTCTACCATGTTGTGACACAGCAAGAAGACCCTCACCAGATGCTAGCTCTATGCTCTTGGAAGTCTCACCTTCAATAATTGTAAGAAATAAATTTATTTTCTTGATAAAGTACTCAGTCTTAGATAGTTATAGCAACAGAAAATCAAGTAAGATATCTATATAATATTACCATACCAGCAATTCACTTAGAACGGTATCTGGTACAAATGGGAAACACTGTATAAATCTTTGCTGTGATTATGTGATGTATGATTTAATGCAATTGCATTGGTCTTGTGCCAACAGATCATTACACAGCCTAACTTCAGAAATATCAGGATTGAGCCTGATGCCCGTTAAGACTATTTCTGATCTTGAAATCTATCATACATTGAATTCGTAATTTGATATTTTAATTTCTCACCTTCTATATGGTTGATATGGTTTGACTGTGTCTCCATCCAAATCTCAACTTTAATTGTATTTCCAGAATTCCCACATGTTGTGGAAAGGCCCCAGGGAGAGGTATTTAAATCAAGGGGCAGGTTTTTCCCATGCTATTCTCATGATAGTGAATAAGCCTCATGAGATCTGATAGGTTTATCAGGGGTTTCCACTCTTGCTTCTTCCTCATTCTGTCTTGCTGCCACCATGTAAGAAGTGCCTTTTGTCTTCCACCATGATTATGGGACCTCCCCAACCACGTGGAACTGTAGGAACTGTAAATCAAATTAAACCTCCTTTTCTTCCCAGTATTGAATATGTCTTTGTCAGTAGTGTAAAAAATGGACTAATTCAATGGTTTGTGTTAGTTTGAAGATGGGGGACGTAGCGTATGTGTATTTGTATTCTCTCATCTGAAATAAATTAAATTTTAAAAAAGAGCAGAGCAATTTTAGCTAAAAATCTCCAAAACAAAAGTCTGCTTTATTTTGACCTCTACAATAAATTGAAACTAATGTAGGGGGTACTTGACTGGGATGAATAGATGGAGATCTGGAGATCTGTGCTGCTGACAGGTTGAATGAGCCAGCCTGCTCTGAGAGAAATTTGGAAAGGCAGTATGGTGTAATGGAAAGAATGTGGGCTCTAGTGCCGCATAGCCAGGATTTTCATGTGAGTTCCTACATTTCCTATCTGGGGGAGCTTAGTGCATCTCACTTTACTTGTTAGCCTTGGTTTCTTTATTTCTAAAATAAAATCAAATAGGAATCTGATTCTCAAGATTGCTGTGAGAGTAAAATTAGTAGCTTGGCAAAAATAAATGTCCTATCAATATCAAAAGTTAGGAATTTGCTACCCAAATAAACTTCTCTCTGTACGCTAAAGCATAAAGCCCCCACCGGTGTAATAAGGTGTAATAAGGCCTAGCATTATATCATCATGGATTCCTGTGGGGGGCAGGTGGAAGACAGACCAATCTCCAGTTATCTTTGGCTGTTAAATCTTTTCCCCTCCATAACCGGAAATCCGTTTACCATGTGAACTCTCATTGCTTATAGTGAGAAACGGACAAAAGTAGCCCAGATGTTATAAAATCTGGGAGAGAATAAAAGATTCCCTCGCAATCCACCTAGAACCCACTTCTATCAGTGAAATACAGACTAGGAAGCTCAATAAATATGGCTTCGAAATTTTATTTAATTGGTTTAAAAATGCATTTCAGATCAGAAATATATAGCGAAACCTCTTCTCAATTTCCCATTGAATGAGATTCTTCCATGTGGGAATTTGTATTTTTCTATGTCTTTTCTATGACTGTGAGAATAATCACAGACCAGGGTGGCAACTTATTTAATTATAAAATTGAAAATGTTAGGTATTAAACAAACAAACAGAAGGCCAGGTATAAAGGACAGAGGTGTTTATGCATATCAGCTAAAACAAAGCAAAATAAATTTATATGCGACTATCTTCTTTACACTTTAAAAGCAGCCAGATAAGTTCTCATCTAGCACCCTTCAGCCTGTATTTTACTATCCTCTCTCCCAAAACCTGAGAACTCAGCATTATTCATGGCTATCACCGAAGCCTATCTTATTGAAATTGTCAGAGAAAAAATATGTTGAAATTTGTCTAAGGACTGAGGAATGAAAAAGGGAAATAAATATATCCACTATGCTATTACTATTTCAAATCTATAAAATGGTAGTATTGTAGTTTTTATTTAATGTGCTGGTTTTTATTTTAAAGTGAAATTTCTAAAAATCTGTGTACTTTTTAATGTTTTTTGGCTACAAGCAACAAAATAAGTGAGTAAACAAAGTGAAAGAGAGAAGGAAAAATGGAGAGACTGCATATACTTCACTGAGCATTTGAAGTGTTTCACAGAATCCAAGGAAACGTGGAAAAACATTCATTAGAGGAGTCCTTAGGTGGGAGTGGCAGGAAATAATGAATTTTTCTAAGAGAGCTGTCTATGGCATGCATTTTGTAGTCTCATGGCTCAAAATGCACTTTCTGGGAGGTATAGTAACTAACCAGAAGTTGAACTCATGTAATCCATTTGCCAGGGAAAAGTGGCATCTTGATTGACAGTTCCAGCAAGCTTTTGTAGAATGGAAAGGTAAGTTCTTCAGTGGAAAAAGCAAAGGAACAAAAATAAATTTGGCCAGTCAAAACTCCCCAGATGTTCACTAGAGTTTTCACAATCGCCTTCAAAGCATTCCTCTCTCCATCACAGTGTTGTTTTAGAAGCTGAACCTTCACGGGTGTGGACTTCAACTCTGTACATGAGCCAGACTCTCCGAATGGTCCAAGGTGGGTGCTGTGATGTATGCATTTTACAAGCATAAACCACAACTTAGTCCCAGCGAACTGCATTGTGTGTTTTTATGCTCAGAATCTCAATTCATTAAAGTTTCCATAGTGAATGAATAAAATTAGACCACGTGTTTTTCCATTTGCATAGTTTTAAAAATAGACATAGAATTTAGCATTTTTAATTTAAATAGTACAGGTGATTTTTCTGTTACCCCCTTTTCCAAACTATTCACTTTTTTTCTCCTTTATGGAAATTAAAAAAAAAAGTCTCCATATATACAACAGAGGTGCCAAATCACAAATGAGGAATCATGTTAAATAAACATCAATAGTGAACATTCCAAAGATTTTTCTCCACTTCAGAAAATCAGACAAAAGAAATTAACTTTGGTAATAAAATAAGTTTTGGTCCTATATTACTAGTCTTTCTTCCAAGCAAAATGGAGAATTTTGAGTAATAATCTGTTTAGACATGAGGTGAAAAATTTTGAAATGAGCTGGTTGAGAAAATATTTAGTGGAATACTAAATATTTTCATATTTATAATTTACGACCTTCAATTCATGTAAGACAAATAGTGGTCTTAGATACTTCTTTTTCTATTGAATTGACAGAAATTGTGATTGAAGGAATAAGACATTTTGATCTTAAAAAGACACAACTGAAGTATTAAACTTTCTAGTACTAGCTTCTCAATTGGTGTGGGACAAGAGTGCTTTTTGATGGAAGTGGGGGACAGAGAGTTGAAAGCATATGCTCTAATTCAATTATTTTTATTCACCTCAAATTGTGGTATAAAAAAGAATCATTAGACCATAGTGGAAACAAATAACATCTTCTTGATAACTATGTTTATGCGAGGAGATTGAAAGCTTTTTTATTCATCAGCTGCAAGTATGAGGAAGAAAGGCACAGAGAAAAGGGTAAGTCTTTGAACCAAAGAACCTAAACTCCAAACTGGGTTCCTTCAGTTCCAGATGTATAATCCTTGCAAGTTATTTAATGTCCTGCTGAATCTTATGTTCCTTAATAATATCCCATAGGCTTTTTGAAAGAAACGAAAATAAATCTAAAAGAACTAGGAAATTATCTGGGATAAACTATGGAATTATCTAGCTAAATAAATGATAGCCACTGTAAAAGTTTCTTATAATAAAAAAAATTATCAGGAGGCTGAACTTTCATCCTGATTTTAGCTAGTACTCCAATATAAAGGAAATGTGAAATATTCAAGCAAGAACAGGCCCTGGCTTGCCCTGCGTTTCTAAGGATGCTGTTTATTTGACTTTCTCACTCCAGACACAGAATAGTGACCTCAAATACATTGGCTCAACAAGTATGAGTTTCTTAAATATAACTGTTTGGATTTCTTTAACTTGGATCTACATAAAACCTTCAAAGGTGTTCACTACATAAAAGGAGAATCCACAGGATAGAATAAACTGCTTACACCCTGGTTGTATAATAACTCTGTGCTTGGGTCTAGGCTTTAAAAGTCTTTTAATGTGTGATTGTGTGTCATTCATAGAAGCACATGTGTGACTCCTAACAACAATGTAAAGCTCCTGCTGCCAATCCACATGAATATTAGAGCCGTGATAAACTAACTTGCATGGGTTCTCAATTCCTGTGTCTATAATTAATAGAATTTCCATTATTTTACAAACAGAATGTATCAGTTACATTTTAGATATCTAAGCCAAATTTAGCCAAGCAATTGTTAGCATATTACTTTTTTAAGGTGAAGTGTCATGCAGAAACACCGGAGTTTACTTTGTTGCTATTTAAATGCAGCAATTATGAAAATGATTGTGCCAGATAGAGTATGCTGGGGAGAGGTGAGGTGCTTATTAGACATTCTTCTAATTTTAACTCATTTAATATTGTAAATGATGAACTATGTGCCTGTGAGAAACAGATCTCAGATTTGAATCTAGTTCCATGTGACTGCAAAACCCACTCCATAGCAATCTCCAGTAGTGCTGTGAGTACCACATCTTAAATGCATAGACTCTAGATTCAAATGGTTTGATTGACATCTCAGCTCTGCCACTAGATGCAATCGTGTAAATTAATAATAACAACATTTATTTATCTATCAGTATTAATACTACCAATGATAACAATGAATAACAATAGGGGTTTCATGATGATTATACGAGTAAAGCAACTTAAGAGTGCTTTGAAAGAAAGCTAAATTAATCTAAAGATACTGTCAGTGAAGCATTCTCTATGAGTTATTAGGAGAAATAGTTGGAAGATTCTTGCAACTTTGCCAACCTCATAGGTATGGCCTTTGCTGTTCTTAACAGAGATCCTTTCTGTTAGAATAGTTGTGGTTACCTATACAGTGCTTTGCATTTTAATAATTCTTTGCTCATTTACCCCTGGCTTACATGGCCAATTGCAGTGTAAAATGCAGAAAACAGCAAGATTTCATTTGCGTTTTAGAATCTGATTTAGATTGTTTATTGCCTAGCTGGCTTATTTGTTCTGTGTATAAATTGTGTTTTGTTCATTTAAGTTTTCTCTGGACTTTATATTATGATCTCAAAACCATTACACTTAACTGGAAGAAATCTGGCTATGAGGCTACTAATTCATCCTCTTTCCTTCTCTCTCTTGGTTGTAGTCAATGAGGAGCACACAATAAGCCAAATCAGCAATGAAACAGTGCTTTATTCCCGATAAACTTTATTACTGATAAAATCTCTGGAGAATGGGGCAGGGCCGTCACTGTCCCTCTGAGAACCTAAGATTGTGATCCAGAAGCACCCAGAGTTGTCTACCCAGTGACAAAGGAGAATTAGAAGAAGAACAAAATTATGTAAACTTCCATCTGTAAAGAAAAAGGGGACCTTGCTCTACAACCTTACAATAGATATAAGAGGGGAATTAAAAATAGAGAAGACGTCACACATGAACACTAAACTTTATTTTGAACCAATAAAAAATAATCTAATATGTCAAGTTTTCTCCACTTTTCCAGGTCGAATGCTACTCTTCTTCAAGTAGGAGCCCATGTGACTCAGCCCCTGCCTGATCTCTAATCTGTTCTTTTACCACGCTTCACCTCACTCTAGACACTATAGTTCTTGAGCAATCTTTTTGTTTGTTTGTTTGTTTGTTTTTGTGATAGAGTCTTGCTCTGTCGACAGGCGCCAGGCTGGAGTGCAGTGACACGATCTCGATTCATTGCAACCTCCGCCTCCCGGGTTCAAGCAGTTCTCCTGCCTCAGCCTCCCAGGTAGCTAGGACGACACACGCACACCACCACACCTAGCTAAATTTTTTGTATTTATAGTAGAGACGGGATTTCACCATGTTGGCCAGGATGGTCTCGATCTCTCAACCTTGCAATCCGCCCGCCTCGGCCTCCCAAAGTGCTGGGATTACAGACTTGAACCACTGCACCCAGCCTTGATCAATCTTTTGTACTTGTTGGTCCTGAAACAATTTGCTACCTGATTTTAACATGATTCTTAGCTTCTTATCATTCTAGTCTCAGTTCAAAGCTCACCACTTTAGAAAGACATTGAATAACAATCCAAATACAAAGTAGTCCTCTTGTTACTTTGTATAATCGATTATATATTACAAAGTAATATTACAAATATTAAGTCGTTTCCTGGTCACTATTGTATAATCCTGATCTATTTTATTTATAGTACCTGAAATTATCCTATTTGTTTACTTGTTTATTGGATGGCTCATCCTACTAAATCATGAACTGATGAATACTTTCTATAAAGGCATAATGACAAATATTTTAGGCTTTGAGATCCATAGGGTCTCTGCTCCAACTTCTCAACATCACCATTATAGTGTAAAAGTAGCCATAGGAAAATCAGAGGTGAATTAACATGACTGTATTCCAATAAACCTTGATTTTCAGGCCAGTCATGGTGGTTCGCGCGTGTAATTCCAGCACTTTGGGAGGCCGAGGCGTGCAGATCATCTGAGGTCCTGAGTTTGAGACCAGCTTGACCAACATGGAGAAACCTCATCTCTAATAAAAATACAAAATTAGCCAGGCATGGTGGTGCATGCCTACAATCTCAGCTACTCAGGAGGCTGAGGCAGGAGAATCGTCTGAATCGGCAGGCAGAGGTTGCAGTGAGCTGAGATCACACGATTGAACTCCAGCCTGGGCAACAAGAGCAGAACTCTGTCTCAAATAAACAAACAAACAACTTTATTTTCAAAAACAGATAGAAGACCAAATTTGGACTGAGGCCATAATTTGGTGTCCTCCATATCAAATTCATGAAAATAGATTTCACCAATCTCTTCTCTTCATCTAGAGTGGTGTCTGAAATACAGCAGGTTTTAAGTAAACACTACTTTATGAATAAATGCACCCACGCTGAGGTCCAGCAAAGAATCTCCTCATGGAAAAATAAAGTAAGTAGGTGACAGATTTTCCTCTAATAAGTTCTAAAATAAATATTTCTACATTTTTTGTCATTCATATTATACATAATTAATAAATATCTTTGGAATTAAACTAATTTAAATTGTTTTTATTATTTAATCTTCATAGAAATCTTCCATTATGTCATACCTACTGGAAAAAAAAAATCACTGCATTTGAAGATCTTGCTTCAAAATATTAATTCACTTTGAAAACTAATCCAAAGTGATTTGGGGCTTTTGAGGGATTAATCAAATTGGATGACTAAAGCAACTAAGATTGTTTTTACAGTCATTCTTTCTGAAATACAATTGTTACAAAAAGGGAAGAATAATCAGGCTCAAAACTTTAATTTATTCACAGTTCTATCATCAATTATTTCTGTGATCTCAGTTTTCTCATCTGCAAAAGTATTGGATTACCTGGCAATATAAGAACTCACGTGTTTGGCATCTACTATATAACAGGTTTTATAAATTCGTTATACATATTATAATAATTCTATGAAGACAGAGACTCCATCACACAGATAAAAACCTGAGACTGAAAGAACTTGAGCAAATGAGAAGTGGTAGAACCAAGATCTCTATTTGGGTCTGGCGAGTTAGGGTCCATTTCTTACCCTACATTAGTCTGCCTGATCTCTAAGTCCCCAGTGAAATAAGTATAGAATGTGTAGTAAATGTATTTTAAACATTTCAATGCTTTCTTTGAAGTCTTTTAAGCATCCTGTAAGATCATCTTAGTGTGACCCATGTTGTAGACTTCTGTGGCAACTAACAGAATGTACAATCTACTGCAATGTGGAGAAGTGGTATGCAGTGTGTGAAAATAAAGGAAGTGTCTATTCATGACAACAAGATACCAATTATACTGAAACTAATTGAATATTGTAAGTAGATTTTTTAATTTGGGGACTGGAAGAGACCTTTTGCATCTTGTGTGCACTTTACAGGTAAAGCAAATAGAACCCTGAAAGGATAATTGATTTGCATTAGGCCCCTCAGAGGAGTAGTCCCAGAATTGAATCCAGAGCTCCAATAGCCTAACTCCCAACATAATGTACTTTTCAAAACCAATGATAGACTGGACAAAGAAAATGTGGCACATATACACCATCGAATACTACTCAACCATAAGAAAGGATGAGTTCACATTCTTTGTAGGGACATGGATGAATCTGGAAACCATCATTCTTAGCAAACTCACACAAGAACAGAAAACCAAACACTACATGTTCTTGCTCAAAGGCGGGTGTTGAACAATGAGAACACATGAGCACAGGGAAGACAGCATCACACACTGATAACATGGGGAGAAATGCCAGATATAAGTGATGGGCGAATGGAGGCAGCAAACAACCTTGCCATGTATGTACCTATGCAGCAATCCTGCATGATCTGCACGTGTACCCCAGAACCTAAAGTACAATAAAAAAAAGAAAAAAGAAAAGAAGAAAACGTTCCAACTCTAAGAGGGAACAGTGATGAAAATGTTCACCATTCAATACAATTTTAAACTCAATAATGGTGTGTGTGTGTGTCTGTGTGTGTGTGTAATGAGAAAGATTGAGATAAATAGTCTTCAGGTTTAGACTGAAGTGTGTGCTGTAGACTGTTGGGCATTTTGCATAGATTAAACCATCTCTTTAATGATGTCACAAGTAGGTATTACTGTCATTATAATCATTTTATAAATGAGAAAACTGAGTCAGAAAGATAAGTGAGTTGTAAAAATGGACACAACCTGTTATTCTGCAGAAATAATTTAAACTCAGGCAGTGTGATTCTGGAATCCACATTTTTTTTTCATAGCAATTGTCAGACTTCTGTATTCAAGAAGAATTAAATTCATCATACACATTAAAAATATAGGAAATTTCATACACACTTGAAACTTCCAATTTAGCCTTTTTAGTATCATTTAGAATAAGAGTTACACATAAATATAGTACATTTTACAGTTGCCAAGTCCCATAATTTTCTCCTGTAATTTGTATCTACATGAATGAACCTAAAATTTATTGCAAGGTGAAAAATTATTTTGCTTTTTTAAAGAAAGAAAAGAAACTTAAAAGGAGCATAGTATTAGAAAAGACCATTGAAAGGAAAGGAATGCATGCTGGTTTTGAGTAAGTTAGATGCTTTAATTCACTGCCTTGTTTTTATGACATATCAAAATAGGTAACTTTTAATTTTTCTCATAGAAGCAAAAACAGGTTGACAATGATAGGTTGGATTTATTACTTTTTTTTGCTCTCAGATTTTATTATTTAATAATGTTACCTATATATATTTTTAACTTTTATTTTAAGTTCAGGGATACAAGTGCAAGTTTGTTACACAGATAAACTTGTGTCATGGGGGTTTATTTTACAGACTATTTCATCACCCAGATATTAAGCCTTGTACCCTTTAGTTATTTTTCCTATCCTCTCCGTCATCCCACTCTCTGCTCTCCAAAACCATCGTTTAGCTCCAACTTGTAAGTGAGAACATGTAGTATTTGATTTTCTGTTCCTGTGTTAATTTGCTAAGGTTAAAAAGACACATCTACGCATATGTGCATCGCAGCACTATACACAATAGCAAAGACATGGAATCAATCTAAATGTCCATCAGTGATTCACTGGATAAAGAAAATGTGGAACATACATACCATGGAATACTACGAAGCCATAATAAAGAATGAGATAGTGTCCTTTGCAAGAACATAAATGGACCTGGAGGCCATTATGTTACCTTCATTTCTAAACTTTGGTTTATATTTTAGTTAATTTTAAAATTGATTATTTTATTTGTTTCTAATTTCTCCCTTTTATAATGGATATTATTTTGTAAATGTTCTACACAAACTTCCATTATTTTTCTAATAGTTTTGCAGTTGATATATTCTAAACCTAAAATTGTAGTATCAATCAATAATAAATGTGTCATGGGAACCCACATGTTTAGCATATATACTAAAATATATTCTAAAAAGTATGGCTTTCCCATTGAAACCAGTGCCTTTGTCTGAGGTTCTCATCATTGGCTCTAATTTGTTTGGATCACAGAACTAATTTAGAAAATCCTTTTGTGTGTAGGGACAAACCAAAATGCTAACAATTTTATTTTATTTCCTAGACAGAGGCTATAAAAAAGCTCCACAATGTGGCTCCTCTCCATGTGTCTTATTATTAAATACTTTTGGGAAATGCTGATTTTAACCAAGCTAAAAATGTTTTGTTTGTTTGCTTTTGTTTGTTTGTGAGAATTCTCATAAACCTAAGTCGTCTACAAGATCTTGGGAATCTGAAAGAGGAACTTTAGCTCACCACATTCACTAAATTTATTTGTTCATGGAGCACTCTTTTTTATACTGTAAAAAATATTATTAAAATTAACACTTCCCTGAACTAATACTTCATATATTATTTTTAAAAGTTAGTTTAGGAAATTTAGAATATTATGAGCTATCAGAATGACTCTCACATTTTACATAATCCTGAAGATTGATACACAGACATGTAAGTTGGATATGAGAAAAGAAATATAAGAAGAGGTTTGAAACAGGTGGCATGCGGGTGCAGTGGCTCAGGCCTGTAATTCTAGCACTTTGGGAGGCCAAGGCAGATGTACCACCTGAGATCAGGAGTTCGAGACCAGCCAGGCCAACATGGTGAAACCCTGGGTCTACTAAAAATACAAACATTAGCTTGACGTGATGACCCATGCCTGTAATCCCAGTTACTGGGGAGGCTGAGGCAAGAGAATTGCTTGAACCCAGGAGGTGGAGGTAGCAGTAAGCTGAGATCATGCCACTGCATTCCAGCCTGGGCAACAGAGTGAGACTCCATCACAAAAGAAAGAAAGAAAGAAAGAAAGAAAGAAAGAAAGAAAGAAAGAAAGAAGAAAGAAAGAAAGAAAGAAAGAAAGAAAGAAAGAAAGAAAGAAAGAAAGAAAGAGAAAGAAAGAAACAGAGGTGATTACATTATTCTGTCAAAATGTTGCACCCTACATACTTTATGCAAAGACGAGGCAAAGAAAGGGACTAGAAGGGAAGCAAACAAGCAAGCAAGGAAGGCACACTCAATGCCAAAGCAGTGGCTTTTTGGTACTTAATGTAATGTGTTGTAACCTTTCCTAGGGGTGGGGTCACACTTCAGTCAATAAAGAAAATTTTTCTACAGTCATTAGTAGGATGATAACATCTGTCACATTGGTCTTATTGGATCGGAGACTAAATGGAGCAAGGAATACCTTTGTGGTGCATTGAATAGCATTCTTCAAAAAGATATGTTCAAGTCCTGATTCTCAGTATCCATGAGTGGGATCTTATTTGGAAATAGAGACATTAAAAATATAATTGAGTTAATATGAGGTCATACTGAGTTAGTTAGAGTGGATTCTGATCCAGTATTACTGCATATCTGCCTCCACCATCACATGGCTTTCTCTCTGTGAGTCTGTTTCCTAGTGTCTCTCCTTATAAGCAGAGAAATCAGATATTGGAGCGATGTAGCCTTAAGCCAAGTAATGCAGGAATTTTCCAGCTATCACCAGAAGCTATGGAAAGGTGTATTGTCAGGGTTCTCTAGAGGGACAGAACTAATAGGACACACACACACACACACACACACACACACACACACACACACACACACACACATATATAGGAGTTTATTAAGTATTAAGTATTAACTCACACAATCACGGGATTCCATAATAGTCTAGGCCATCTGCAAGTTGAGGAGCAAGGAAATTAGTCTGAGTCCCAAAGCTGAGGAACTTGGCATCTGATGTTCCAGGGCAGGAAGCATCCAGCACAGGAGAAAGACTTAGGCTGAGAGGCTGAGCCAGTCTAGCCCTTCCATGTTCTTCTGCCTCCTTTTTATTCTGACCACACTGGAAGCTGATTAGATTGTGCTCGCCTAGACTAAGGTTGAGTCTGCCTTTCCCAGTCCACTGACTCAAATGTTAATCTCCTTTGGAAACACTCCCACAGACATATCCAGGATCAATGCTTTGCGTCCTTCAATCCAATCAAGATGGCACTCAGTATTAATCATCACAAGTCCACCCCTTGTCAACTTGGAACCATACACATCTCCTGAGATCATATGTAATCTTCAAATAAAGATAATAATAAGGGCATAGTTACACCAAACATAGTATGACTATCCTTTATGCAACCAGAAATGCACCAATTCCCAATGCAATGCTGTTACATAAAGTTAGCAACACTTAAATGCTGATATGAAGTCAATAAATCTTATGTCACATGATAAAGGAAAAAGGAAATAAAATGAAGATATTTTCTTAGTACAAGTGTACACATGCATAAATACATTTTTAACAAAAAAAGGAGGAAATACTTGTGACAATTACAGTCCCCGTTTCTGCAATTTCTTCTACTACACGTTCTGTATTCCCTTTGCCCTCAGCAAGCACCTCAGCAGATCATGTTTTTTTTTTCATGGTGGAGTGACCCAAAACTTCATTCCTATAGAGTCTGGGGCATTTATAGTCCTGCCTGGATTGGGCTGGTGTAGTTTCCCATTGACCTTAATCACAGGGCATAGTAATACTAAGAGATGTCCCAAGGGATCCCCTGTATTCTGTGCATATTCTTCCTTACCTGTATTATGGAGTAGCACACTGACTTCATCATGACGGTGGAGGTCAGTCACCCCAACCAACACTGTAACTCTCTTCTTAGCATGTTGACTTAAAGTTAGGAGGAGCTCAAAGTGTCCAGATGGTAATCTTAACTTCCAGTTTAATGGAATCATTTTTGTGTCTCCTGGTGGCAGCGTTCTTCCCTCTGGAACTAAGACCTCTAAGCCAGCAGAATGTAACATTGCAGGAAAAGAAGAAAAAATTTTGCAAGTGGATCACTAGGGGTGATAGTGAGTGGTGCCACTTTCACTTCTACCCCTTGATTCCTGTACCTGTGAATCCTGGCTATGGGTGAAACAGTACTACATGTTGTACTCTGATTCAGAGCAAACAAGGCCTTCAGGAGAACTTTGCCCCAGGCCTGCAAAGTATTGTCACCTAGTTGGCACTGTAATTGTGACTTCAAAAGGCCATTCCACTGTTCTATCAGTCCAGCTGCTTTAGGATGATGGGGAACATGGTAAGACCAGTGAATTCCATGAGCATGAGCCCACTGCTGCACTTCTTTAGCCATAAAATGAGTGCCTAGGTCACAGGCAATGCTGTATGGAATACCATAATGGTGGATAAGGCATTCCATGAGTCCACAGATAGTAGTTTTGGTAGAAACATTACATGCAGGATAAGCAAACCCATATCCAGAGTAACTGTCTATTCCAGTGAGGGCAAACTGCTGCCCTTTCCATGACAGAAGAGCTCCAATATAATCAACCTGCCATTAAGTAGCTGGCGGATCACCATAAGGAATGGTGCCATATCGAGGGCTCAGTGTTGGTCTCTGCTGCTGGCAAATTGGGCACTCAAAAACAGCCATAGCCTGGTCAGCCTTTGTGAGTAGAAGTGCATGTTGCTGAGCCCATGGGTAACCTCCAAGCCACTTTGTTTATGGGCACATAGGCGATGACAGAAGTGGCTGGGTAAAGAGGCTAAGTGGTGTCCACAGAACAGGTCATTCTATCAACTTGATTATTAAAATTCTCCTCTGCTGAGATCAACCATTGGTATCTCTTCCCAAGTTTCTTTGTCACTAATTTTTTAATCATTATTTTTCCAAGTCCCTGACCATCCAGCCAAACCATTAGCTATAGCCCATGAATCAGTATATCTGCCCATTATTTCTTCCAAGCAAAGTGCATAGCCAGGTGCACTGCTAGAAGTTCTGCCCACTGGGAAAATTTCCCTTCATCACTGACCTTAAGGGATGTCCTAGAAGGGGGCCATAGTGCTGCAGCTGTCTACTTTCAGTGGTGCCTGCATACTGTGCAGAACCATCTGTGAAACAGGCCTTAGACTTCTCTTCTTCTGTCAACTTATCATAGAGAATGCCCCATAAGTCCAGAGGTACAGGCTGGAGGAGAGAAGGCAGAGTGGCAGGAGTGAAGACCTTGGGGATTTGAGCCGCTTCCTTAGGTAACTTACTTGTGCCTTCAGGACTTGCTTAAGCCCAATCACATATACTCCACTTCCATTTGGTGATGGAATGCTGCTGTGCAGGACCCACTTTATGGCTAAATGGGTCAGAAAGCACCCAATTCATAAAAGGCAGTTCAGGTCACATGGTGGCCTGATGACCCATAGTCAAATGTTCAGTTTCCACAGAAGTCTAGTAATAGGCCAAGAGCTGTCTCTCAAACAGAGAGCAGTTATCTGTAGAAGATGGCAGGGCCTTGCTCCAAAATCCTAGAGGCATCTGCTGTGATTCACCTATGAGAGTCTCCCAGATGCTCCAAACAGCATCCCTATCTGCCACTGACACCTCAAGCACCATTGGATCTGCTGGGTCATAGAGCCCGAGTGGCAGAGCAGCTTGCACAGCAGCCTGAACCTGTTGCAGAGCCTTCTCCTGTTTGCACCCCACTCAAAACTGGCACCCTTGATAAATGGGCAGGAGTAACACACCTAAATGAGGAACATGTTGCCTCCAAAATCCAAATAGGCCCACTAGGCATTGTACCTCTTTCTTGGTTGTAGGAGGGGCCAAATGCAGCAACTTATCCTTCATCGTAGAAGGAATATCTCAATAGGCCCCACACCACTGGAACCCTAGAAATTTTACTGAGATAGAAGGTCCCTGAATTTTAATCAGATTTACTTCCCATCCTCTGGCATGCAAATGTCTCATGTATAAGTCCAGCATATTTGCTACTTCTTGCTCACTGGATCCAATTTGCATAATGTCATCAATGACTGGTATGATATCTTGTGGAAGCAAAAAGCGATCAGGAACTCTTTGAACAAGATTATGACACAAAGCCAGAGAGTAGATATATCCCTGAGGTAGGGCTGCTCTTGCCAGCTGAAGGCAAATTGCTTCTGGTTGGCCTTTTGAACAGGAGTGAAAGAAACAGCATTTGCCAAATCAATGGTTGCATACCAAGTACCAGAAGATGTGTTAATTTGCTCAAGCACTGAAAGCACATCTAGTAAAGCAGCTGCAATTGGAGTCACCACTGGTTAAGCTTATGATAATCCACTGTCATTCTCCAATATCCATCTGTCTTCTGCACAGGCCAAATGGGAAAACTGAATGCAGATGTGGTGGGAATCACCACCCCTGTATCTTTCAAGTCCTTGATGGTGGCACTAATCTCCACAATCCTTCCAGGGAAGTGATATTGCTTTTGATGTGCTATTTTTCTAGGTAGAGGCAGCTCTAAAGGTTTCCAGTTGGCCTTTTCCACCATAATAGCTCTCACCCTACCAGTCAGGGAGCCAATGTGGGGATTTTGCCAACTGCTAAGTATGTCTATGCTAATTATGCATTCTGGCACTGGGGAAATGATCACACCGTGACTTCAGAGACCCACTGGACCCACTGTAAGTCAGACTTTAGCTAAAACTCCATTAATTACCTGACTTTCATAAGCTGGAAGACCACAATGTTTTGGTTCCCCTGAAATTAATGTCAGCTCAGAGCCAGTGTCCAGTAGTCCCTGAAATTTCTCATCATTTCCTTTTTCCCAAAGCACAGTTACCCTGGTAAAAGGCCAGAGGTCTCCTTGGGGAAGGATGGGAGAAAAATTACCAACATAAACTGTTGATAGTGTAATGGGGTCCTTCTTCAAGGAGACATGGTCTCCCCTTAAATCAAGGGGTTCTGGGTCTATAGATTGACTCAAGTCTGGAAATTGATTGAGAGGCTGTGATTTTCTATTTTTATAATTCAATTTAGTCTTTTGTATACTCAACCTGGAAGTTTTATACTTATATAAATTAAGTAGGAATGCAGTAGCCTTCCTATCAATTTCACTTCTAGGAATACTGTGGTTAATTAGCCAATGCCAGAGCTTTACACAAGTCAGAGTATTCTGACTGCTGCTTTGCCTCTGCTGTCCATTATGGCAGCTATGCCCACCTTGCTTTGACAGTTGAGTGCCACCACTTGGCCCCTGCCACCTTGGAATCCAATTATTCTCATCACATTTAAATTTTGTAGTTGAGTAACTGTGGTTCCCACTGTTAGATCTAACATACAGAGAAGAGCAATTACAAGGCACTTCAAAGATGCAGGTGCTGTCTTCACAAATCTGTTTTACAAAGCAGATGGGCATATCTTCTGAACCTTAAAGGTTCATAGGGCATATCTTCTGAAGGTCAAGGGCGTATCTTCTGAACCTTCCCAGCTTGAATGAGTAGGCCTAAAGTGATGATTCCACTCCACCATCCCAATCTCCTTAAGGCTTTGGGTCCTTTCCTCTACATGAAATCAAGGGAGATCAAGCATTTCCAACTTGCTCACAATGGGCCATCTTTTAATTCATATTTCAGCTAACTAAGCAAATAAGCTATTATAACCTTTTTTAACTCCTCAAGCTGTGATGTTAAATGCAGAGTCCCTAATTAATAGGTACAAATCAATAAATTCAGCCTGATACAATTCTATGTTTCTTCTATCATTATCCCACATCCTTAATATCCATTTCCATGCCTGTTCTTCAGATTTCTGCTTATATAAACTTGAAAACTCAAGCAGTTCTTTTCAAGTGTAGTGCACCTCCTCATGCGTCACACTCTGAACCTCACCTCTAGGGGCCTACCAGGAATTTAGTCTATTTATAAGTTGATATGGTTTGACTTTGTGTCTTCACCCAAATCTTACATTGTAGGTCCCATAATTCCCATGTGTTGTGGAAGGGACCCAGTGGGAGAAAATTGAATAATCAGGCAGGTCTTTCCCATGCTGTTCTGTTGAAAGTGAATAAGTCTCACGAGATCTGACAGTTTTAAAATCAGGAGTTTCCTTGCACAAGTTCTCTCTCTTTGACTGCGGCCATCCATGTAAGACGTGACTTGTTTCTCATTGCCTTCTGCCATGATTGTGAGGCTGCCCCAACCATGTGGAACTGTAAGTCCATTATATCTCTTTCTTTTGTAAATTACCCAGTCTCAGGTATGTCATTATCAGAGGCATGAGAACAGACCAGTACATAGGCCTAGAAGAAAACAAGAGTGTTGAGGGTGGCTCTTGAGAAAAATCAATAACATCTTGCCTGCCAACTGTCTCAGCAGAGGCCATCACTGTTGCCTCGGGCAGCACAGGGCTTATTTCCTCAGACAAAAGTGGAAAGGCTGTTGGCAGCATGGGTCAGGGAGGGGATGTTGCCACTACTGGAGATGAAGAAGCTGTTTCTTCTAGCAAAAAAAAAGGTTCATCAGCGTTTACAAGCTCAGTGTTCCCAGCTTCATCAGGGTTCTCCCATACATACCCATTCTAAGATGCAGGGTCCCAATCTTTTCCAATCAATGCCCTCACTTTAACAGCAGACACCTGTCAAGGCTGTGCATGCCTCTTTCATTGCAAGTCAGCCTCACATGATAAGAGCTTCTGTCTGATTTTCCACAATATTAGTTTTTTCTCTACAGGAGATAAGACTCCAAGGGCAATCTTGAGCAGATTTGAGTCTCAGTATCTGCTTCTCAAGCCAGGAGTTAGAATCCTTGAGTTCACCATTTTCTTTTGTCACTTTGTCCAGTGAACTTAGGAGCAACCAACCAACTTCATTACATTCCTTGGTTCTCCATGTATAGTCAAAGGTATTATGTATAGAGTTGCTAAACTCTTTGCCTTTCACAATCGGTGAATCAGGAGTGTCAAAGGCATTTATTTTGCATAACTCTCTAAACAGTTCATGCCAAGGTCTATCAATGTTCTCCATACCATTAGAAGTAGAGTCCTTAGCATTTTGGTATCTAATCGTATTAAGCAGCCAATGCCAGAAACCCCAAAACCAATGAAAGAACTCCATCCTTAATATTCTGTTTCTCTAGAACCACTCCTGGTACCAAAATCTGTATTAATCAAGGTTCTCTAGAGGGATGGAACTAATAGGAAATTATATTCATATATATATATATGAAGGGGAGTTTCTTAAGGAATATTAACTCACACAATCACAAGGTTCCACAATAGGCCATCTGTAAGCTGAGGAGCAAGGAAACCAGTCTGAGTCCCAAAGCTGAAAAACGTGGAGTTCAACATTTGAGGGCAGAAAGCATTCAGAACAGGAGAAAGATGTAGGCTGGGAGGCTAAGCCAATTTAGTCTTTTCACTTTCTTCTGACTGCTATTTATTTTGGCCACACTGGCAGCTGATTAGATTGTATGCATCCAGATTAAGAGTGCTTCTGCCTTTCCCAGCCCACTTACTCAACTATTAATCTCCTTTGGCAACACCATCACAGACACACACAGGAACAATACTTTATATTCTTCCATCCAATCAAGTTAACACTCAGTATTAACCATCATAAAAGGCAAGGAAGGATCGTCCCATAGAGAGTATGGTTCTGCCAACATCTTGATTTCAGACATCTGCCTGCACAGCTGTGAGAGAATAAATGTCTATTGTTTAAGGTACATAATATATTGTACTTTGTTAAGACAGTTCTAGTCATTTCATAAAACTTAGATTATAATTATATGCATAAGGCAGATCACATTTCTCAAGTGACACCAGAAATGGCCATGCATTGGCTAGAACCTTGCTTCTTGCAACACAAAATTGTAATGCCTAGACAATAAAATTTTATTTTCTGCACAAGTAGTGATACAGACCAAAGGGTGAATAAGTAGTGTAAGGGTTAACAGGGCAATTTAATCTCTCCAAAGGTGCTGCCAAAGTTTCCAGTAATGTGAAAGCACACTGTGAACACAAAAGAGGATGAGGATCAATGAGAAGAGGTGGCAAATACAACCGTATGGTTATAACATTCTACAAAAACAGTAAACAGAAATCAACAAAGAATTGAGAGCTGAGATGTGTGACTCTGACTCTAAGACATACAGAAGTCTATAGTAAATGGAGATGAGTGAGCAATGCTGTCCTTATGAGTATAAAAGGACATATGAGTTCAGGAGTAGCAAGATTATTGACCTAACCTGATAGAGGGTATCTGCCAGAATGTACTGGGGAATATTATCATTGTCTTTTAATTACTCTAGTTACTCTGGATCAGATTTTCTGGGGAAATAGACACTGAGATTGAAATTTGCTTGAACAAGGTGTCCTGGAGTGCTGTTGGGTACAACAGCTGTGCTGGGGAGTGATAAATTTTGGGCTAAGAAAGAAGGTGAACTGAAATGCAGTTGATCTGGAATGGCCTTCAGTACTATCTTCCCTTGAGAAAAAACGGTGTGTCTTTCTATCCTTGCCACAATCAACCAGGTATTTCATGTGGGCTACTCCAAAGGCAGGAACATAGCCTTAGATGAGAAGACTCTTTTTGGCTACAAGCAATTACTAAAGAGGAACTCTGCTGAAAGCCAATGGCCAGGACCACTATAAGAAGCTGAAGAATAAATAACTCAGTCCAGCAGAAGTCATATGGGTGACTCCTTTACACTATTTCTTTTTGCTTTCAACAAAGAATTTGAAGTGAGACTCCATACAGGCAATATAAGAAAGCAATATAAATAGAAATAAAAATTGATATCTAAAAATAATGCTAATGCAATAATGCCCATGTTGGTAGGCATCAATGCAATTAAAATATATTGCACTTATCTCCCTGGTGATCAAGGTAAAAAGGAAACGTGCTGTGACATATCCTTATCCTTATTAGAGAGGGGTTGGAGTCCTCACAGGGTCCCCACGGGGGCACTGCCCAGTAAAGCTGTGAGAAGGAGGCAACTATTCTCCTGACCTCAGAATGGTAGAGCTACCGCAGGTTGCACCCTACCCTTGGAGACATGCAGGCACTCAACACCAGCTCTTGACAACAACTGTGGGGCCTGAACCCTACAAAGTCACATGAACAGAGCTACCCGAGGCTTTGGGAGTCTACCCCTTGCACCAGCATGTCCTGGATGTGGGACATGGAGTCAAAGAAGACTATTTTTGAGATTTAAGATGTAATGATTGCCATACTGGGTTTTGGACTTGTTTGGGGACTGTAACCCCTTTCTTTTGCCCCATTTCTCCCTTTTGGAATGGAAATGTCTTCCCAGTGCTTGTATCCCCATTGTATCTTTAGAGTAACTAACTTGTTTTTGGTTTTACAGGCTCATAGGTGGAAGGGACTAGCCTTGTCTCAGATGAGACTGGACTTTGGAGTGAATGCTGGAATGAGTTAAGACTTTGGGGAACTGTTGGGAAGGCATAATTGTATTTTGCAATGTGAGAGAAACATGAGATTTGGGAGGGGTCATGGGCTAAATGATATGGTTTGAATCTGTGTCCCTGACCAAATCTCATGTAGATTTGTAATCCCCACTGGTGAGAGATTATTGGATCATGGACATAGTTTCTCATGAACATTTTAGCACCATTCCCCTTTGGTACTGTACAGTGGCAGAGTTCTCATGAGATCTAGTTGTTTAAAAGTGTATAACACCTCCCTGCTATCTCTCTCTTTCTTCTGCTCTGACCATGTAAGACACGGCTCCCTCCCACTTCACCTTCTACCATGGTTGTAAGTTTCCTGAGGTCTCCCCAGAAACTGAGCAGATTGCCAGAGTCATGCTTCCTGTACAACCTGACAATCATAAGATGATTAAATCTCTTTATAAATTACCCAGTCTTGGGTATTTCTTTAGAGCAACGCAAGAACAAATACAAGTAATAAATTATAAAATAAAACTTCCAAATTTATGTTATAAGGTGGAATAGAATGACATAAAGGAATAATGCCCTCAACAGCATTTTATTCACAGCTGATACAATAGTACATTTTAGGTAGTTGTTTCTTCTAAATATTGAGAAGGGAATTAATGAAAGATAGAACTCTGGAACTTGATGAAAGTTTTATTTCCCAAAGCTATCACATTAATTTGACCAAGTAAGCAGGTTTTGTGCTGAGGTTAAGTTCCAAGGCTAGACTTTAAATTACGTGGGGTAGTCCAACCACCTCATGGCTTTTAGAAAATTATTGCTAAATTACTTTTTCTCAAGAAAAACAGTTCCATGGGAGCATGCTCCTTAAGCTTTATGGTTCTGTACATCTTCCCACAGGCAGAGCGGCACCTGATCTATAGGAGGCACTTAAATATCTGCTGAATGAATGAATGAATGAATGAAAAATATGATTTCTCCCAGACTGGTGAGCAGGCAGTCCAAGGGTATATATGTATGTATGTGTGTATTATGAACAATTGTAAAGTTTCAAGGGTGATTACAATGCACATTGGAATCCAGACAAGAAGAAGGTAAAGTAATGGGGAATAATTTTGAATTGAACAAAATTAGAAAAACCATGAAAAGCAGTCAAAAGGAATTTATACTTAATGACATAAGAAACAGGCAACCAATGAGAATTTTAAGCAGGGAGCAAGACAAAAGCATTGTTTAAAGTAAGTGATCTCAGCAGCAGAAAAATAAAAACTTTTTTTTTTTCATTGAACAAATTGTTCCTGACAAGGGCTATTTAATTTAATACTTTATTTTTAAACCAGATTTTGTCCAACTAGTTGTTCTTATGGGGATAATTAATTTTAGAGAACTTTTTCTTCTAATTACAAAAAATAATTTGAAAGTGTGAATACATTTAAAAAATCAGAAAAAAATGCCAAATTATCCCCTGAGGAATTTATTCCTATCATTCTTCCCACATTGTTCCTTGTATTTTGAGTAATTGAGCTCAGATTGTGTGTATTTTATACATTTCCATTATGTCCATTTTTTCATGCTATTGAAAACTCCTCTGAAGCATTTTAACAATTTTGTAATATTCACTTATATGAATCATCTATAAAGTACTTAACCTTTTTTTATAGTTGAATATTTAAGTGATTTCAGTGCTCCAATAAGGATTCTATGTATAAATCTTTGTGGATTATTTTCTTAACAAAATATTCCTAGAAGGAGAGCTGCAAGGTTCATAAAATACTAATATTTTATATATATTTCCAAAATATTTCCCAAAATCATTGTATTAATTTGTACTCCTTCCAGCAGTATATATCAGTCTTCTATTATTGTACCAGGTGTGACTATTTAAAAGAATAATGTTACTGATTTGACAGGCAAGAAATTATATTACATCATGGCTGTAATTTAATTTTTATATCCAAAGAGTTAGAGCATTTTACTTAAGTAGTTATTATTCATTTGTATTTATATTTGTAAATCCTTTTATCTCATCCCTTTGTAATTTATCTTAAGCTCATCACTAATTCAATTTTTGTATTTTCTTAGGTCTTCATGAGTTAATTACATAATAAACCAATTAATTTACTGTATGTTCTATTTGTTGGTTATTTATAGAAAGCATAGAAAAGAGTGTAATTTTCTTGCACTGTTTTTTTCTTTTGTGATTGCTTTCATTTCTTTTCACATTAAAATGCCTTTTCTGCCCTAGATTTGATAGCAAATCACTTTTATTTTTTTGCATATGCTTTAAAAATCTAAATTTTAAAATGTAATTCTTTAATTCATCCAAAAGGCCTTTTGTTGTAAGGGGTGAAATAATATAACAATCAGGGATACTAATGAGAAACACAGAAAACATCAATTGTTCCTGCCATCATCCCTGGGGAAACAATCAATTCCAAGAAGCACTCGGTTATTCATTTATTAACTTAGGACCTAAGTCTTGAGACAGTAGGTGTGATTTTTGAAGCCCAGGTCACATGCTTCAATTTACCTTCAAAGGAGGCTGGGAGACAGTTCCAAATGCTAACTTTGGAAAGGTAGAATTTATAATGTGGGAAGTTCTCAAAAATTTAAGAGAAGTATTTAAAAGATGTTGTTGCCAAAAATGTCAAATATTCTCTATAGGCAAGAAAATAAATTGGCCATTTTTTAACTTGCTGATTGTGTCAATATTATTTATTAAGTAATCTTTTATTTATTCATAGTTATACTTCATCTTCATTCTAATATACACATTATTACATGTACAAGAGTAGGTTTATGATTTGGGCTCAATTTTTAATAGCAGTATTTGGGAAGTAGTATTTGGGCAGTTTAATATAAGACCTGAAGGCAGCCAAGAGTGAGACACACACACACACACACACACACACACACGCATGCATGTACACAGATATTGATCTTTATACAGTCAGTCCTCCTTATCCATGGTTTCCATATCACATATTCAACCAACTGGTGATGAAAAATATGTGGAAAAAGAAAAAAAGAAAAATAAAAATACAATAATAAAAAGGTACCAATAAAAACAAAACACTATTAACAAATATATAAATGGCATTTGCATTGTATTAGATATTGTATGTAATCTGGAGATGTTTTAAAGTATATGGGAGGATATGTTTTAAATTACATGCAAATAGTATGCTATTTTATATAAAAGACTTGAATACCCAAGTATTTAGACATGCTCAAGGGTCCTGGAACCAATACCCAAAATACTGAGGAAAAACAGTGTATTACCCCAACAGTCAGTGACTTTCATTTGGCTGACTTGCAATTTTGAAAAATAACTTCACTATTAAGTTATTGAGTCTCTCTCTCTCTCTCTCTCTCTCTCTCTCTCTCTCTCTCTCTCTCTCTTTGAGATGGAGTCTCATTCTGTCACCAGGCTGGAGTGCAGTGGTGCAATCTCAGCTCACTACAACCTCCGCCTCCAGAGTTCAAGCAATTCTCCTGCCTCAGCCTCCGGAGTAGCTGGGACTACAGGTGCCTACCACCACGCCCAGCTAATTTTTCTATTTTTAGTAGAGATGGGGTTTCATCATGTTTGCCAGGCTGGTCTCTATCTCTCGACCTTGTGATCCACCCAGCTCGACCTCTCAAAGTGCTGAGATTACAGGCGTGAGCCACCGCACCTGGCCTATTGAGTATCTCTTAATCCTCAAATAATGAAAGCACATTATAGTACCCAAAGCCCATGCTTTTAACTGCCAATGTTAGTATTATTTCTGTTTGACAAATGATAAAGAAAAGAAAATCTTTTGTAACGTTGTAAGATGCATAAACTACTACATATAGATGAGAAATTCCATCAGTTGCCATTTCCAAATGCTGAAGACAGATACGTGTGTACTTTGGTAATAACCCTGCCCCCCTAAAAATAATCATCCTCATAATTACAAAATCACTTAGCACATCGCTCAAATTTCCACCAAGATCACAATCGGAAGACATCTTTATCCCTCAAGAAATTTACCAATAAATTTTTTATATAATAATAAACAATATTAAAGTTGTTTTATTTAGTTCTTACATCTTAGCCTTAGAATTGTGCCTGACATAGAAATTAATTTATAATTCCAATTAGAGTATAGAGTTGAAAAAATACCTCGAGACAGAAATTGAAGATTATATGTTTATGGGATTTTGAATGGGACATATTAAATGGTTACCTTAATAGGGGAAATACAGGCTACATTGCACAACACTTAGATAGCATGCCTAAGGAGTGTAAGGTATCATTGTAGGCTTTTTTGTTTTAACCCTGAGGAATAGATATTATTATCCCAGTTTTAAACATAAGGAAACAGATGGGGCATTTTTTTCCCAACCACTTGCCCATCTTCGAAGTTAATGCTTTCCTCACCTCTGCAGCTCAAAGAAGCAAATATTTTAACATCACCTCATTTCTCTCCTTAAATTCTTGGTACTCACTGATGGGACCAGTTGGGCATTAATGTGAGAGGCAGGTTTTTTGTTTTTTTTTCAATTGCATTTTAGGTTTTGGGATACATGTGAAGAACATACAAGATTGTTGCATAGGCAGGTTTAACATGTGGGCTCAGAGACCAGGAAAGCCTAAATATTCAGTGATGCTGTATTAAAATTTCATTTCTTGATGAGTTTTGCTATTAGAAATAGATATTCCAGGAACTTACAAGTTTGTAAGTAATGTAGCATGTAGTCAGAATAAAACATTAGCCAAAACGTTGAAGAAATTGATATGACACATAAAGTCACTGATACACCAAGGGCCACAGCCCTTGCTCTGTCCTTGTAACTTATTTTCCCTCCTTGATTCCTGACATGGGCTGCACTATTTTCAGGCAATAGGGGTGTGAGGGTGATGATCATAAAAAGCTGTTGTGGAAGAAGGATGAAAGAAAGCAAGTCCTAGAACTCTGTAGAATAAGGAGTATAGAAGATAGAGGGGACTTTCTAAGACTTATCTTTGACAAAGCTCATGAATGCCTTAATCAATTGACTTCTGTGACTCAACAACACTAATATGTGATTGGGCCAAGGTTCTTTAAAAGTGACATCATTTTGAGAGTCATGGCTTTATAAACACGGAAGGTAAAATTAAGCTTAATCATGCTAGATGAGATATTTATGTATTTTAAAAAAGATGAATTAGCAAAAGTGGTAACCATCCTTTCAATAGCTTCAAATAGTAATTTTTTATAATGTACAGACTTATCTGAAAGTTTATTATTGTCGTGGTTATTACCTTCATGAGTTGTTGACTTTAGCAGAAATTCTGAGGCTAACTACTGCCTGTCAAGCTGTGTTTAGTGTGATTAAATGATTTTATTTTATAAATATAATTTGTGAAATTAAAATTGTAATTTATAAATTTTAAGTAAAATTAAATTTAAAATGATATTTAACTATTTTGCAGTTTATATTTTATGCATTTTTTTCAACTTTTTTTTGGTTCAGGAAATACACATACAGGTTTGTTACATGGATAAACTGCATGTCACTGGGTTAGGTGTACAAATGATTTCATCACCCAGGGAGTGAGCATAGTATCCTCACCATTCTCCCATCCTTCCCCATTAAGTAGGCCCTTACAAGAACATGTGGTATTTGGTTTCCTGTTCTTGCATTAATTTGCTGAGGATAATGGACTCTAGTTGTATCCATATTGCTGCAAAGGACATGATTTTGTTTTCTTTTATGACTGTGTAGTATTCTATGGTGTATATGCACAATATTATTATTAACCAGTCCACCACTGATGGGCATCTAGCTTGATTCCATGTCTGCACTGTTGTGACTAGTGGCAATGAACATACAAGTGCATATGTTTTTTTGGTAGAACCATTTATATGTCCTTCTGGGTACATATCCAATAATGAGATTGCTGATCTAATGTTAGTTCTGGTTCAAGTTCTTTGATAAATATCTGAACTGCTTTACACAGCATCTAAGCTAATTTACATTTCCCACTAGCAGTGAATAAGCATTCTCTTCTCTCCACAACTTTGCCAAGATCTGTTATTTTGTGATTTTTTGATAATAGCCATCTGACTGCTATGAAACACTATCTCATTGTGGTTTTGAATTACATTTCACTGATGATTAGCAATGTGGAACATTTTTTCATATATTTGCTGCTTGTATGTCTTTTTTTGAGAAGTGTCTGTTCATATTCTTTGCCCATTTTTTTAATGGGGTTGCTAGATTTTCTCTTGCCATTTCATTTAAGTTTCTTACAGATTTTGGATATTAGACCTTTGTTGGATGCACAGATTGCAAATATTTCCTCCCATTCTTGCAGTTTGTCTATTTGCTATGTTTCTTTTTCTGTGTAGAAGCTTTTTAGATTAATTACCTCTCACTTGTCTACTTTTGTGTTTATTGCATTCTCTTTTTGAGGCTGTCATGAAATCTTTGCCAAAGCCGATATCCAGAATGCTAATTCTTAAGTTATTCTTCTTGGGTTTGTAGAGTTTTAGGTCTTAAATGTAAGTTGTTAATGCATTTAGAATTGATTTTTCCATATGGTGAAAGGAAAGATTCCAGTTTCAATCTTTTGCGTATGGCTAGCCAATTATCCAAGCACCATTTACTGAATAGGAAGCCCTTTTCTTGTGGCTTGTGATTGTTGCCTTTGTTGAAGAGCAGATGATTGTAGGTGTGCATCTTTATTTCTGAATTATCTAACCTGTTTCATTGATCTCTGTGTCTGTTTTTTATCAGTACCATTCCATTTTGGATCCTGTACCATTGTAACATAGTTTGAAGTCAGGCATTCCAATGTCTCTGGTTTCGTTCTTTTTGCTTAAGATTGCTTTGGCTATGTTGGCTCTTTTTTGACCTCTATGAATTTTAGAACTTTTTTCTAATTCTGGAAAACATGACAATGGTAGTTTGATGGAAATAGCACTGACTCTGTAGATTGCTTTTGGTAATTGGCCATTTTAACAATATTGTTTCCTTGTATCCATGAGCATGGAGTGATGTTCAATTTGTTTGTATTATCTAGCATTTATTTCAACAGTATTTTGCAATTCTCCATGTATAGAACTTACACTTTCCTCATTAGCTGCATCCCTAGGTATTGTTTTTGAGTGTGTGGCTATTGTGAAAGGGACTGAGCTCTTGATTTGTCTCTCAGTTTTTACATTATTGATATATAGAAATGCTACTAATTTTTTACAGTAATTTGTATTCTGAAACTTTAGTGAAGGCTTTTTTCTTTTTTATCAGTTCTAGGAGACTATATACAGATACCGTGGGGTTTTCTAGGTGTAAAATCATATTATCAGCAAAGAGAGAGAGTTTTTTCTATTTGGATGCTTTTTATTTTCTTTTCCCTGATTGCTTTGATCAGGAATTCTAGTACTATGTGCACAGGAATGGTGAGAGAGGGCATCCTTGTCTTGTTCTGTTACTCAGGATAAGGCTTCCAGCTTTTTCCCATTCAGCATGATGTTTGCTGTAGGTTATCATACATGGCTCATTATTTTGAAGTATCTTCCTTCAATGCCTAGTTTGTTTAAGGTTTTGTTTTTTAACACAAAGCGATGTGAATTTTATCAAAAGCCTTTTCTGCATCTATTGAGATGATAATATGATTTTTGTTTTTAACTTTGTTTTGTGATTAAATACATTTATTGATATGTGTATGTTGAACCAACTTTTCATCCAAGGAACAAAGCCTACTTAATTGTGATGTATTCACTTTTTTCTGTGCTGCTAAATTCAGTTTGCTAGCATTTTGCTGAAGATTTGTGTCTAAGTCCATCAGGGATATTGGCCTGAAGTTTTCTTTTTCTGTTTTGCATTTGCCAGGATTTAGTATCTGAATAATCCTGGGCTCAAGAATGTGTTGAGAAGGAGTCTCTTCTCAATTTTTTTGGAATAATTTCAGTAGATTGGTACCAGCTCTTTGTTGTATGTCTGGTAGAATTCAGCTGTGAATCCATCTGGTCCAGGGCTTTTTATTGGGTGGTAGAGTACTTATTACTGATTCAATTTCAGAACTTGTTACTAGTCTCTTTAGGACTTCAATTTCTTCTTGGTTCAATCTTCAAAAGTCGTATATTTCCAGGAATTTATCCTTTTTTTTTTTTTTTTTTTTTTTTAGGATTTCTAGTTTGTGTGCATACACATATTCATAATGGTCTTGTGTATTTCTGTGGGGTCTGTGGCTATGTTGCCTTTGTCATTTCTGATTGTGTTTACTTGGATCACCTCTCTTTTTTCTCTTTGTTAGTCTAGCTAGAAGTCTATTAATATTCTTTATTCTTTAAAAAGAAAACAACTTTTGGCTTCATTTATCTTTTATGTGGGTTTTTATGTCTCAATTTTGTTCAACTCAGCTCTGATTTTAGTTATATCTTTTTCTTTTGCTAGCATTGGCGTTGGTTTTCTTCTGTTTTTCTGGTACATCTAGGTGTGATGTTATGTTTTTAATTTGAGATCTTTCTACCTTCTTGATATTGGCATACAGTGCTGCAAACTTTCCTCTTGCTGCTTGAACTGTGTTTCAGAGATTCTGATATGATGCATCTTTGTTTTTCATTAGTTTTATTTTTTGTTATTTCAGCCTTAATTTTATTGTTTACACAAAAGTCTTTCAGGAGCATGTTGTTTAATTTCTATATGGTTTAGAAAGATCTTCTTGGTATTGATTTTTATTTTTATGGCACTGTGATCTGAGAGTGTGGTTGGTACCATCTCATTTTTAAAAAAATGTTGAGAACTTCTTTATGGCTGAACACATGATTAATTTTAGAATATGTGCCATGTAAAGATAAGAAAAATATACTTTAAGTTGAATATTCTGTAGATGTCCATTGGGTCCATTTGCTCAAGTGTCTAGTTTAGGTCTCAAATGTCTTTGTTAGTTTTCTGCTTTGGTGATCTGTCTAACACTGCCAGTGGAGTGTTGAAGCTTCCCACTATTATTGTGTTGTTATCTAAGTCTTTTTGTAGGTCTCAAAGAACTTATTTTATAAATCTGGGTGCTCCAATGTTGGATGCATATATATTTAGAATTGTTAAATCTTGTTTAATTGAACACTTTGTTATTATGCAATGCCTTTCTTTGTCCTTTGTGATCATTGTTGGTCTAATATCTGTGTTTTTCTGAAATAAGTACAGCAACCCTTCCTCTTTTTTGTTTTAAATTTGCTTCATAGATTTTTCTCCATTCATTTACTTTGAACCTATGGGTACAGTTGCATGTCAGATGAATCTTTTGACAGCATTCTGTTGAGTCTTGCTTCTTTATCCAACTTGCTACTCTATGCCTCTTACATGGAGCATTTAGCTTATTTTTGTTCAATGTTAATATTGACATAAGAATTTGCTCTTGTCATCATAATATTAGCTGGTTGTTATGCAGACTTAATTTTATAGTGGCTTTATAGTGTCAGTGAGTTGTGTACTAAAGTATGTTTTTGTGGTGGCTAGTATTGATCTTTCATTTCCATGTTTAGCATTCCCTTAAGGACCTCTTCTAAGGCAGGTCTTGTAGTAAAAATTTCCCTTAACATTTTCTTTTCTGAAAAGGGCTTTATTTCTCCTTTTCTTATAAAGCTTACTATGACTGGATATTAAATTCTTAGTTGGAATTTATTTCTTTTACTGAAACTGAATATAGGTCTCCAATTTCTTCTGGCTTGTAAGATTTCTACCAAAAGATCTACTGTTAGACTGATGATGTTCCCTTTATATGTGAACTGCTTCTTTTCTCTAGCTGATTTTAAGATTTTTTAAATTTTGCATTGACCTTGAAAAATGCAATGAGTGTGTGTCTTTGGAACGGTCATCTTGTATTGTATCTCACAGGGGGGTCTCTGAATTTCCTGAATGTGTATGTTGATATCTCTACATAAGTTGGGGAAATGTTCATTGACAATGTTCTCAATATTTTTTTCAAGTTGCTCATTCTCTCATCTCCTTTAGAACTGTCCATGAGTCATAGGTTTGATCTCTTTACATAATCCCATAGTTCTCAGATGTTTTCTTCGTTTTTTTTCATTTCTTTTTTCTTTATTTTTTGTCTGCCTGCATTGGTTCAGAACAGTAGTCTTCAAGCTCTGTTATTCTTTCGTCATCTTGGTTTATTCTGTTGTCAACGCTTTCAGTTATATTATAAAATTTTTGCAGTCAATTTTTTTTTTAAGTTTCCAGAAGTTCAGTTTGGTTCTTTCTTAAAATAGCTATGTTGTCTTTCAACTGTTGGATTGTGTTACTGTTTTTCTTGAATTGGGTTTCAGCCTTCTCCTATATCTTGTTGAGTTCCTTTGCTAGCCAGATTCTGGATTCTATATTTGTTATTTCAGTAATTTCAATCTACTTAAGAATTAGTGCTGGTAAGCTACATGGTTTATTAGAGGTAAGAAGACATTCTGGATTTTAGGGTTGTTAGAATTCTTGCACTGATTCTTTCTCATTGGTGTAAGCTAATGTTCCTTTAATCTTTGAAGTGGCTGTTCTTTGGATGGGGCTTTTTGCTTTCATTTTATTTTATGTCCTTGAAGCTTTCACACTGGTATAAGTTGGATCTAGTCAATTGGCTTTGTTTCTGGATGCCCTCAGGGGGCCAACTTTCATTCCTCCCGCATGTCATGCACTAACCTTGAAGGGCTGAAATAAGTTCCACAGCTTTGTCTTCTGGTCACATGAGGTCAAGAACCTGCTGCACTAGAGTGTTCCCAGTCTGCAGGTACTGTGATGGGAGCTGTTGGTAAAAGTGCTACACCATGGCAAAGGGTGGGCCATAGGAGAGTGTGCTACAGTGAAGGAGTTATGGGCAAATGTGCATGATAGGGCAGCTGGGGAGGGCTGCAGGTGAGTGCACACCAACAGGGATGTGAAATGATACAGGCCCATGTGCACACATGTGTGCACTGGCAAAGTGTCAGGTGGAAGCTACAGGAGAATGCACACTGGTCCGGGAAGGCTGAGGGCATGTGTGTGTGACCATGAGGGGCCATCTGAAAAAGAGTTCAAATGGAAAGGTAGGAACTCCTGGTGAAAAATCTGTAGTGGTGCTCACTGGCAAGCATTTCAGCAGGACAGCTAAGGCTTGCTGCAAGCAGATGTGGTCATGCAGGGACTGTATACAGGGGAGCATTCAGATCAGACTCACCCTATCTGACAGAAAAGAGATCCCTGCTCTTTCCACTTCTGGCACCTAACAAATGCTAAAGCCACCTAGAAAAATATGGTGGCCCTTAGGCAATGGGCACTTATGTCCATGCTCCACTGCAGCTATTCCTGTGCTAAACCTTCTGGACTCTATGTAGACTGGAGTTCTGTCTCTGCCAACTCTCAAAGCAGTTCTCCCTATGAACTCAAATGTCATGACGCCCCACCCTCATGGGGGTTATGAGGTCTCCAGCAGCTAGAATCCCAGGGGTCCATGGTGAGAGTGGGCTGCTCCACACTTAGTTTACCTTTCCCTTCCATTGGAGCCTCTCAGGGCTAGGAACAAGTCTTGGTGCTCTACAACCCCATCCACGGGTTCCAGCCTTTAGCCCCAGGGTGTGTGTCCTCTCTTTGTCCACTCTCAATGGCTTCCTTCGAAAGATCTGCTTGAAGGGTGCTGGTCTATTTCTTGTTCTAGTCTCTCTCAGTTAGGACACGCTCTTCCTACCTGGATCTACTTGGCCATCTTGGCTTTTGTTCAGTTTATGTTTTAAACACAGAATAATTTTACCCCACTACATGTAAGTTCAAAAAATGTTAACAGAGTATGAGTTTAGTCATTAATAATTAGCCAGATTGGTGTGTATATACTAACTTACTTTTAGTAAAACAGGTTTATAAAGAGCTATATATAATCAATTTGAGATTAACAATATTCTGTCAGTTATAGTAAAAATAATTTCTTATTACCTTGTTGTTATGGACTGAATATTTTTTCCACCCAAATTTTATATGTTGAAATTCTAAATCCCAATGCATACTATTAGAAAGTGAGGTCTTTGAGATATAATTAGTTATGAACCCCTCACAAATGGAATTAGCACTTGCTATGGTTAATTTTATGTGTTACCTTGACTGAGCTCGGAGATGGACAATAGCTGCCAAAACATTATCTCCAAGTGTGTTTATGAGGGAAATTCCAGAAGATCTCAGCATTTAAATAAGTAGACTGAGTAATGAAAATCCCTCTTGCCAATGTAGGCGGACATCATCCAATCCACTGAGGACCCAAAGAGAACGAAAGGCAGAGAAAGAACAGAAGGGAGGTAAGTTGTCTTTTCTTGAGCTTGGACATCATCTTCTGCCCTCAGATATCAGAGCTCCTGATTCTTGGACTCCAGGACTTGTGCTAGCATCCCTGTCCTCACTTTCAGGCCTTCAGACCCCACTTGAACTCCAACCGAATTACACCACAAGGTATTCTCCAGCTTGTAGACTCCAGAAAGTGTGCATCCAGTCTTCCATTATATATGAACTAGTTCTCATTTTACACCTATATATGAATTATATATATGTATGTTTATGTATACAAACAGTATTCTATGTATATTTCACACTAGTTCTGTTTGCCTGGAGAATTCTGACGAATCCAGTCCCCTTACAAAAGAGATCCGAGAACACTCTCTATCCCACTTTTCCATCATCTAAGGATACTTCTAGAAGTTGACAGCTTAAAACCCTGAAGAGGCCCCTCGCTACTCTCCGTCTATGCTGGGATTCTGATTTCAGACTTCTAGGCTTCAGAACTGTGAGAAATAAATTTCTGCTGTCTTTTATATATGTCTTTAGTTGATTTGCAGATTACTCTAGTTGATGAGTTTGGCTCTCATTTATAAAGAAGTCACACATTTTCAAGAAAACCAACAGCTTCAAATTATGGGCAGTGTCTTCCTCCATAAGGCTACAACCTGAGTTGATTCCTGCCTCTTGTAAACAAATATATTGATTGCTGCAGTTGGTTCTGGAAGACAAAAAACGTACAATCATTTGTGGATAAGATAAATGATAGAAGTTGCAGGTGGTTAAAATATGCTAACTCTTCCATCTTAAATAAAAGTTTGAAACTTTTGGCAGAGAAGGCAAGCAATAGACACTGGGAAATTAATTGTTCATTAATATAGGGCACCGATGAGTACCAAAATATTTTATTTCAAATTATATTGATGCTACAAATTGTAAGTATGGAAAAGTCCCTTCCAGATTATGAGCTGAAGTTATGACATGACTTCATGTTCTCTAAAACATAGAACTTAAGTATGTGCATGCCTTAATTAGATGATTTAGAGCTAGAAATAGAGCTTCTTTCCCTATGAAAGTAAGCAAGTTCATTCTTGTATTAAGTAAATGTCCACTGAGTGGCTTTGCCAGTCACTGTGCTAGACAGTGAGGATAAAGGTTTAAAAGGGACAAAGGTGTTGCCTTTAAGAATTTACAACCCAGCAGAGAAGGTGCACAGATATGTAAAGAGATATATTAAATTATGAAACATTTCTCATTCAGAATGAGGTCCCCCAGACCTTGAAGACTGCATCATTGTCAAAAAATATGTTTTTCCCAATTTTATGTTGCTACATCACAATGATTCTGTTATAGCCTTATTTATACAGGTCAAACATCAACAGACACATACAAAGAAACCTGAGAGATGTCATACATTATATGTAAAGAAACAAGGTAGAATTATTACACATTCTGTTTCCTTTGTTTTCTTCTCTAGTCAAGTTTTAAAGAAATGTGTATTGAATATCTAGTATAGCATTGTGCTATGTAATGATGGGAATTGTAAACAGTATAAATCACAGGAGTTCAAATGTGTTAGAATTGCATTGGTGTTATAACCAGATCGGTGTGCCCATATCAATTCACTTTTAGTAAAGCAGGTTTATAAAGGCTGTATATAAATTAACTAATCTTGCTATTATGGACTGAATATTTTTGTCCACCCAAAATTTATATGTTGAAATTCTAACTCCAATGTGATAGTATTAAGAAGTGAGGCTCTTGGAATATATTAGGTCATGAAGTCCACATAAATGGGATTGGTGAAAGAAAGGGTTCCAGGGCCACTTTGAGATAAACAGGTTAAGCTGGTAAAGAAATAAGCAGTATGTTTTACAGAAGGAATTTCTGGGAAAAGTATACAAAAACACAGAGTGGCTATCAAATTTATGAAACAAGTTGCTTATGAAACACTCAGAGAGTGAGAAGTCTGTCTGTACAGGAAGGCTTGCCAGAGCTTTTAATATACTGCTAATATGGAAAATTTCAAAAAAGGTATATAGCATGCAAAGTTTTGCAAAAGTATTTGCTTAAAAGAAATTGATGTTTATATATTATCATGGATCACATACTTTGGAAAGTCAAAGTCATGCTAAATTGAAATAACAGACCTCAACATAATAAGAGCAATCTATGACAAACCCACAACCAGCATCACAATGCACGGGCAAAAGCTGGAAGCATTCTCCCTGAGAACTGGGCCATGACTAGAATGTTCACTCTCGTCACTCCAATTCAACATAGTACTGGAAGTCTTATCCAGAGAAATCAGGCAAGAGAAATGAATACAAGTCATCCAGATAAGACAAAAGGAAATCAACTTATCTCTCTTCTCAGACGTTATGATTCTATACCAAGAAAGCCCTAAGATTCTGCTAAAAGATTACTAGATCCAATAAATAACTTCAGCAAAGTCTCTAGCTTAAAAAAAATCAATGTACAAAAATTAGTAGATTTCTACACACCAATAATGTTCAAGCTGAGAACCAAATCAACAATGCAATCCCACTTACAATAGCCACAATAGATATATAAATAAATAACCTAGAAATACACCTAACCAAAAAGATGAAGATCTCTGTGAGGTGAACTGCAAAACACTGCTGAAAGAAATGGTAGATGATACAAACAAATGAAAAAGCATTCCAAGCTCATGGATAAGAAGAATCAATATCATTAAAATAGTCATACTGCTCAAAACAATCTACAGATTCAATGCTATTCCTATCAAACTACCAATGTTGTTTTTCTTGGAATTAGAAATAGCTATTCCAAAATCACATGGAGCCAAAAAATGAGCCCAAATAGCAAAAGCAGTCCTAAGCGAAAAGAACAAAGCCAGAGGTATCACACTGCCTGACTTCGAACTACATTGCAAGGCTACTGTAACCAAAATGGAATGGTACTAATATAAAAACAGATACAAAGAGCAATAAAAACAGGTTGAAAAATTCAGAAATAAAGCCATATACCTGCAACCATCTTCTTTTCAAATAAGTCAATAAAAACAAGCAAAGGGGGGAAAAAACTCTATTCAATAAATGGTGTTGGGATAACTGTCTAGCCATATGCCTAACACTGAAACTAGAACGCTTTCTTTAACCACATAAAAAAAAAAATCAGCCTAAGATGCATTAGCAACTTAAATTTAAGGCCCAAATATCTAAAAACCCTAGAAAAACAAGTAGGAAATATTCTTCTAGACATTGGCCTAGGCAAGGGCTGTATGATGAAATCCCCAAAGGCAAGTTTAACAAAATAAAAGACAAATGTGGTATAAAGTAAAGAACCTCTGTACAGCAAAAGAAACTATCAAGATAGCAAACAGATAACCTACAAGAATGGGAGAAAATATTTATAATCTATGCATCTGACAAAGGGCTGGTATCCAGAATCTATAAGGAACCTAAATAAATCAACTAGAAAAAACAAACCCATTAAAAAGTGGGCAACAGACATGAAAAAACCCTTCTGAAATGAAGACATATAAGCAGCTAACAAACATGAAAAATGTTTGACACTGCTAATCATTAGAAAAATGCAAGTCAAAACTACAATGATATACCATCTCACACGAGTCAGAATGGCTATTATCAAAAAGCCAAAAAGATATTGGCAAGCCTTGGCAAGGCTTTACATACACTGTAAGTGGGAATGCAAATTAGTTCAGCCATTGTGGAAAGCAGTTTGGAGATTTCTCAAAAAACTGAAAATAGAATTATCACTCAATTCAGCAATCCCATTACTTTATATGTACCCAAAGGAAAATAAATTGGTATATATTTCCTTTGTGATATATATACAAAGGAAAATTAATTGTACCAAAAAGACACATGCACTCTTATGTTCATTGCAGCACTACTTACAATAGCAGACATGAAATCAACCTAGGTACCCATCAATGGTAGACCGGATAAGGAAAATGTGCTGCACTGACATTGTGAAATGCTACACAGCCATAAAAAAGAGTGAAGTCATGTTCTTTGCAGCAACATGGATGCTGCTGGAAGCCATTATCCTGAGCAAACTAATGCAGAAATAGAAAACCAAATACCACATGTTCTCACTTATGAGTGGGAAGTAAACACTGGATAGACATGATGGGAACAATAGTCAATGGGAACTCCAGAAGGAGAGAGGGAGAGACAAGGCAAGGACTGAAACACTTCTTATTGGGTACTATGTTCACTATCAGAGTGATGAGATCAAGAGAAGCCCAAACCTCAGAACCACTCAATACACTTGCAACATACCTGTGCACAAACTCCTGAATCTAAAATAAAAATGGAAAATTTAAAAAAAGTTCCACTTTAAAAAATACCATTCAATAAAGGCAATTTAGAACTAAGGAGAAGATAGCCTTAGTCCAACCTTCTTCTATTTTAAGACACCATATTAAAGAATACATTCTTTCCTCACCACAACTTGCAACAAATTCCTTAGCCTGGGAGATTTTTCCCTCAAATAGGAAGAAATATGTGCTAGCTATTTTTGAATAGTAGGAATGTAAAAAATGTATATTTTAGAAGACTGGAGACTTTTTTGTCCTTGAATAACTCAAGACTTCTTTGTTCTTCAGAATCAAATTTAGCAAGTAATTAGTGCATAATCAGAACCAGTTGTAGCATCAGACGCTATTTAGTTAAAGTGCATTTAAAAATACATAGGAAGACAGATAATCTGAGTGTTTTCTTCTAACGATGCCAACCTCATGAAGTGTTGTTATTGAAGAATACACGATGGGCTGAGAGATCTATTTTGCTGACTTCCAGAAAGTCTTTGGTAATTAATTTTCTCTCCAACTCCGGTTTAACAATATATTTGAAGTAAATTGGAGTCTTGAACCAAAGACCAGAAGCAAAAAATTAAAGAGAAACAATCCTGGATTCTAATTCCAGGTTTGCTATCTGCCAGCTGAGAAGCAGTGGGCAAATTATTTAACTTTGCTGAGTCCTGGTGTGCTCACCTTCCCTCTTCAATTCTCCTAGTCTCTATGCCAAACTTCACAGCAATTTCCAACCAGGAACAAGGTGGGTATGGCAGCTCAGCTTACCTGCTGTTTTATACAATGTTAATACTTGAATAAATAGAACAAAACCACATAAACCAGGAGATAGAAAGGTAAAATAGAAGCAGTAACAGAAGGAGAAGAAGCTCTATCAACCTCTGTTGCCAAACTATTAAGATATGCATCCCCGTCTTCATTTTCTTATCATATATCTTCTACATACAGGCTTATAATGTGGCTTTTTCCCCTCAGCTACACCACTGAAACTACACTGATACAATTGCTCTCAATTTTTAATGTGCATTAGAATCATCTGGAAAGCTTGATGAAAGGCTATACCAAACATGCTTGTTTCTGATTCAGTGTGTGTGGAAAATGACCCAAGAATTCAGATTTCTGATAAATGTGCAGGTGATGCTCATTCTGATGGTCCCAGCCATACTTTGAGAATCTCTCTCTAGTTCATCATTCTCAACCTTTACTGAATGTTAGAATCAACTTGGGATTTTTGTAAAATGCCTATTCATTCAGACAAATTAAAAAAGAATATTTAGTTGGTAAAACCCAGGCATAGATTTTTTTTTTTTAGATACCCAGATTATAAATTATTGCTCAAGAAAAACACAAATGGTTTCCTCTTTTATACAGGGAAGTATGATTTTCTGTATCACAGATCTGAAGATACAGTTTGGGTCTGCTAGGTTTACCTTGGGGCCATTACCTGGAGGACTGCTTGGTCCCTAGCAGGCACTTTTCCACTGAAAAGTAGTTGAAGTTCTTACTGAAGTAGGAGTTGATTTTCTTTCTACTGTAGTGGATAATGCTGACCTTCCTTTTGGGCACACCTCTCAATTCATAATTTGCATACTAGGTATTCCTGTTTCTTACTGACATTAATGACTGTTTGCTTATTTGTTTGTTTTGATAGTTTCTTCTCCTTCACCATATCTAAGGCTTGCTTTTGGTCTTGTGTGTTCCTTTTTCTATTAATATATTACAGTTGCATTCACATCTTTCCTCCATACAAGTGATGTTGGCATGTCCTTTACTTTCCAGGGACCCCATAAAATTAGAAAGGGTTTAGTTTCCTTAAACCACTCCAGTTTTCATCCTGGAAAGGTAATTCTTAATAGATATTATCCTTGGAAGTAAAAGTATAATTAGCCATAGATAATAATAGCGAAATACCCAGCAATTATTGAACACAAGACAGTATGCTAAGGGCTTCATATGGATCACATAATTTATTTTTTACAATAAATTTATGTCTTGGATACCATACTCATTCCTATTTTACAGATGAGAAAAATAAGGCACAAGGAAGTTAAACTAGCCCAAAGTCATGCGGCTAGTGAACTCACTAATTTCAAAGAGTTAAATTGGCTTCAGAAATCAAAACCTAACAATTCTATTATGGGAGATTATAGAGAAGAGTTTCTAAAAATAAATAGAACAAAGTTACAGGATATTTTAAAACGAAGAGAGCGAGAATACCTCCATGAGAGTAGAAAATGATACTTGATTGAATATAATTGACAAAAAAAAAAAAAGCACTAAAATAATGAGGCTCAAATCAAGGAACAAGAAAAAGACCACCACAGAAGTTCATGGAAAAAGAGCTATGGGGCAGAGAAGACCACACATGTCAGGAGATACTGGAGGGAAGGGGGGCAGGTGCATTCCCTGAGCGTGCCAGTGGAAAAGATTCATGATTATTTCCCATGGATCTGATGTGGGCAAATCAGGAAAAACAGAGCTGACTTGTAATCATCCTGGTATTTTCTAATAGCTAAGCCTTCAGGGACAGAAAATACAGCATAAGGAGGCTGGATGTTATGTGAAAGCCAGTTTGTTAGGAACTTCAGCAAGTGTCTGAATCAAGAAACTGGAATAGGGATGCAGCAGCCTACAGGTCAAGGGAACTGCAGTGGGGGAAGCCTAGAAGGAACCTTCCAGGGGAGCCACAGAGGTGACCTTTGTGATTTCAAAGAGAGAAACACATCTGAGTTTATGCATAAGGCAGGACTGGAAAGCATAAAGCCAGTTATGTGAGAACCAAGTGAAGTAATCTCTTTTCATAGGTCACCATGCTCTCCTCCCTTCCTCTAAACTTGAAGTTCTCAGAACCTGGAAAGCAAGCAAATGGGAACGAAGGAGGAGCAGAAACAGAGAAATAGTGTAGAAGTCAACCAATTGCAGGTTTACACTCTAATGCAGGTTACAGTTTGAGGAGAGAAGATGACATGAAACAGTGTTCAAAGTTTTGTATATTGGACATTCAAATTTCTGGGGGCGGGGGGCGGGTAGTGTTTGTTTCTTAAAGTGGCTATCAGACTGTATATTAACTAAGGCTGAGCAAAAACATGGAGGAAGACAAAAATACAAATCTGTTTTGTTTAAACCATGAGTTGTCTTGTTTAATATACTGTTCACACATGGATAACAGCATTCTCAGGTGATATCTTAATGTGTTACCTTGGAACACAAGTTGGTCTGGAGAGGGCACAAGCAAAGCCTGCAAAAAAAAAGTGGTTTTCAATAAGGAACAGAGAATGCCTTTAGAGTACAGGAAATGAAACTCAAGAGATCATAAATTTTCAAAGGTTTGGTTCAAGGATTGTGAAGCCATGTTGGGTAGGAGAAATATCTAAATGCGTTCATCTGACTGTGACCAAGATTACCTATCAGTCTGCCATGAGTCCTGATATGAGCAATAAAGAATTTAAAAAAAAACATTTTTCCGTATATTTCTAAGTAATATGGTAGATACTAGGACCCATATGATGTATTTGTCAGGTTTGGGAAATTTCAAAAAAATGCTCTTGGTATTTCAAACAGGAATGAATTTAGTACCCAGAATTTGGTCCCTCTATCACTGTTAGAAGGGATGAGGGAACCAAAATAAGCAAAGGCTGAGACTAGCTCACAGCTTTATCTCACCAGCCCTCGGATATTCAGGAAATTTCCACCTGATCAGAAACTCCATAAAACCACTGTCAAATGGTCACTGCTGACTGCAGAATTAAGGCAGGTGACTTCCAAAATGTTCTTAGGAGGCATTGATAATGCTGATTCTTGCATCTGCTGAATCCCAGGTGCTACCTGCCACTAACAAAAATATCATGGCACCTGCTCCTTTCTACCATCCAATTTTCATGCAAGCAAACCACAAATATGTAGTAAGAAAACCTGGGAAATTTTGTTCACAAACGTCTGACCCCTAAGACACAAGAAGAGCACAGAGCTCAGAACTTGGTGCCGAGGATCATCAGACAATTCAGCCTGTGATTTGTTCCCAATATAAGAGGCTGCACAGTGGCTTCAAACAATAAACATTTCCAAATAAAATAATAAAAATAGTCTGGGGGCGGTGGCTCGCATCCGTAATCCCAGCACTTTGGGATGCAGAGGCAGGTGGATCACCTGAGATCAGGAGTTTGAGACCAGCCTGATCAACATGGAGAAACCTTGTGTCACTACTAAAAATACAAAAATTAGCTGGGTGTGGTGGTGCACACCTGTAATCCCAGCTACTTGGGAGACTGAGGCAGGAGAAACACTTGAACCCAGGGGACGGAGGTTGCAGTGAACTGAGATCATGCCACTGTACTCCAGCCTGCATGACAGAATGAGACTCTGTCTCAAAATAAATAAATAAGAAAATATTTAGCTTTGTTTGCTCAAATGATTCTGAAAAGATCAATGTTTTACTTCTCTAAAGATTTGGGGTTTTCCAGAGATGGAGTTTTTTTTTTTTTTTTTCCTCTTCCCCTCTGCAACTCTTTCTGGAAATGCAAAAATGTCAGACAACCTGAAACAGGTAGAGGGAACAATGCACAAAAACATGAAAACTACACAAGCCCAGTCCACTAACCTCAGAAACAGGTAGACATGCCTCATGTCCCACACTAATTCTTATCACAGACAAGCCCTGTGCTGATCAGAATGCACATAGCACTAAGCCAAATTCATACTCTCAGTGGCATAAGGGTATTACAGTTTAACCTGAAAAAATATTCAACAGAAATTCTGAGGAAATTCTAATCTTAATCCTGATCAAGTTTCAACAAATCTTCTCACTGAAACATCTGTTTCAAAAGCTGTATACTGCGTGATTTTTCTCTTATGATAAAACATTAATAATTTGAAATGCAGGATTAAAGTGCATGTCAAAAATAGTTCAGCAAATGTTGTATTGCTGATCCTGCTGTCTTCATTCTACCACTTTTTTCACTCCTAATCAACTTTCCATCCTGCCACCCAGGTTGATTTTTCTAAAACTTAGATGCCATTATGTCTCATTTAAAAGACTTCAAAAACTCTTCATGAGATTAAAGAAAAAAATATCTTTAACAATGTCTACAGGCTTTTCAATATTTAGTACCTATCAATCTCTAGCTTTTATTCTTACTACATTCTTCAAATTTAAGTATAAATGTTTTCACTTCTGAACATATTTTTAATAAAAAATATTTATGAAACAAATATTTTACATGGAAAATCAAACAAATTCTAAATTTATGTGGAAAAATGTTAATGAATAAAGGTAAATAGGAAGATTTTCAAACTGTATTAACATTATAATATGTTGCAAGGAAAAGTTGTTAAATTCAGATCTCTCAGTCCAGACCTATTGGCATATAACTTTAAAAAGACTGAATTTTTCTAAATCTCAATTTTCTCAGTTGTAAAATGCACTACCTAAACATGCATTTATACTATATTTTATGGTTATTTGTAAACTGTAATCTCAACATAAATATTATAAAACCATATAAATATAATTAGTTGCATTATTAAGAGGCAGGTTTTTATTTAAAGTTTTACTTTAGATACAGCAAATTCCTAAAGTAACTTAAAAAAAAGAAGCTGCAATTTAACCCAGCAATCCCATTATTGTGTATATACCCAAAAGAAAATAAATTATCCTATCAAAAAGACACATACACTCATACATTATTGCAGCACAAGTCATAATAGCAAAGACATGGAATTAACCCAGGTACCCATCAGGGGTCAATTGGATGATGAAAATGTGACACATATACACCATGGAATACTATGTAGTCATCAAAAAAATGAAATTATCTCCTTTGCAACAACATGAATGGAGCAGGAGGCCATTATCCTAAGCAAATTAATGCAGGAGCAGAAACCAAAAACCACATATTCTTGCTTAAAGTGAAAGATAAGCATTGAGCACCCATGGACATAAATATGGTAACAATAGACACTGTGGACTGCTAGAGGGTAGAGGAGGGAGGGGTGGGGTTAAAAACTAACTATTGGGATTGCTGGAGCAAATGGTAGTTGTACTGTTAGTACTTAAGGAATCTTCACACTGTTTTCCATAGCAGGTGTACTAGTTTACATTCCCACCAGCACAAGCATGTTTAGAGCAGCATAATTCACAATAGCAAAATTGTGGAACCAATTTTATATGTGGAACCAGATATACATATATGTGTGCATATATATATATATATGCACACATATACACATATATATACATATCAGAGTTTCTTCATCCCCTCATTGATTGTTGGGAATTTGTACACATATACACATATATATACATATATAAATATATATATTCATCATTCAGTAGTACTCCATCATATTCATATATGAATATGATTAGAATATAATATAATTCATTTACAGTAACCTGGATGAGATTAGAGATTATTATTCTAAGTGAAGTAACTCAGGAATGGAAAACCAAATATCATATGTTCTCACTGATATGTGGGAGCTAATCTATGAGGATGCAAAGGCATAAGAATGATACAATGGACTCTGGGGACTTGTGGGGAAGAGTGGCAGGGAGACAAGGGATAAAAGGACAACAAATATGGTGCAGTGTATGCTGCTCAGGTGATGAGTGCACCAGGTTCTCACAAATCCCCACTAAAGAAATTAATCAGGTAACCAAATATCACCTGTACTCCAATAACTTACGGAAAAATAAAATCTTAAAAAGTCATTCGAAAAAATTACCCACTGAGTACTATGCTCCCTACCAGGCTGATAGGATTCATACTTCAAATCTCAGCATCACACAATATTCCCATGTAACAAATCTGCACATGTCCTCTCAATATCTAAAATACAAGGATAAATATTTCTATATATTTCTACTTATAAATGTTTTTGAGAAGGTTATGCACACAGAGTTTCTGGTGCATGGTAGTTCTTAATAAGTCATCCTCAAACAGACCTTTACAATGCATGCACACAGGTACTTTTCTGTACATAATTTCCTTCATCATTCACAGACCACCTTTGAGAAGAGAAAAGAGATTTTAACGTCTTTGTTTTGTTAACTAAGAAACAGGCTCAGGAAGTTTATGTGGCTGGCTAAAAGTCCTACAGCTGGGTAACTGGAGGAGCTAATTCATAAATCCTCTTCTAAATAAAATGTAGTGATATCCCACTACATTGTACTTCTTTTTCAATGGATATATGAAAAATTACATTTACTTAGAGTTTGTTCTCCTTTGCCCCACTACCATGGTACTTGTACCAGACATTTGCTCATTTTCTCTCAGATTCATTACCTGATCCCAGTTGGCTGATCCTGTATATTTTCCCCAGATTGCCTTGATAGCAGACTTTGACTATGTGCAGGATGCACATGTTCTTTATCCAATAACCCATCAGTATAAATTAAGGTTATTATCATATCTTGCTCTTCTGAACAAAGCTACAATGGACACGGGAATGCAGATATCTCTTAATGATCATTATTTCAGATTTTTGTATATATACCTAGAAAAAAGATTCCTGGATAATATGGTAGTCCTATTTTTTAATTTTGGAAGGAACCTAAATACCATTTGCCATAGAGGCAGTACCCTTTTATATTACCTTACACACATTTAAGGTACGTACACACATAAGGTATATTTGTATGTCCAAATGTATGTAGTTGTATTACATACATTTAACAATATATTATAATTCATGGTATATGAATTATAATAAATTGCTTCTGATATGTTTCATGTAGATGTATTTGGATTCATCCCTTTGAGATCCTCTGAGCTTCATGGGTCTAAATTTCTATTTTTCTTCACAGATTTGGGAAGTTTTTGGCTATTATATTTTAAATAATCTTTCTGCCTCTTTGTCTTTTCCTCTGAAATATCTGTAATGTATATGTTGGCTTGCTTGTTAGTGGCCCACAGTTCCCATAGGTTTCCCTCACTCTTTTTTATTCTTTTTTCCTTTTATTCCTCTGAATGAATAATTTCAAATGGCATGTTTTTGCATTTGCCAATTGTTGCTTCTGCTTGATCAAGTCTGCTGTTAAAGTTATTTAATTTTCACTTCAGTTATTGTATTCTTCAACTCCAACATAACTGTTTGGTTATTTTATATGATTTCTGTCTGTTTATATTCTCTATTTTTTCATATATCACTTTTCTGATTTTGTGTAGTTGTTTATCTGTTTTTTCTTGTAAATCACCTATCTCCTTTAAGATAATTATTTTGAATTATTTGTCTGGCAATTCATAGGTCTCCATTTCTTTAGGGTCAGTTACAAGAGCTTTCTCTTTGCTTTGGTTTATCATATTTCCCCAATTTTTGTTTCTTCTAGCTCTGCATTGGTGTCTGTATAATTTCAGCAAACAGCTACATTCCCTAGACTTTACTGACTGATTTTACAGGAAAGCCCTTTGCCAGTCAGCCCAGCTAAATATTCTGGGAGCATCTCAAAATATTTCTGTGGACATGTATGCTCCAATTATCTTTCTCCATCCTGGAAAATAAGTCTCAAGATTGTGGGACCTCTCTCATTCTTACAGAGCCTTGCTGCTTTCTCTAAACTGCCTTCCCCTTTTCCCTATGGCAATACTCTGAAAGGCTGTGATGTTAGGTACACATTCCACTGTCTTCCTCCCTCTTGATGGAGCAGTTTTAGGGCTACGTTGCATTTCCCAGTCTCTCAGAGCCATGCCAGCAGCAGTACAATATATGTTCCTTTTCTTTTTTCTTAAATGCCTCAAGGCATTCCACCACTGTACGCGGTAAGACTGAAATGGATCCCTAGAGCATTGCACTGAAAGCCCTCTGATACTGAATGTTTTCTCCACTCCCTCTTTTCCTCCAGAAAGAAATTACTGGCTGAAGTGGTCTCTCTTGGCACTAGATGTGCTAGCTTGGGCAAGGAATGAATGCAGGTAAGGTAAAAATTCTCTTCTTATCCTTTTCAATGCAACTCTTCTTAGTTCTGTGCTCATCTGGGGTATTGCAACTTCTCAACTGAATTTTGAAAAATCTCATAAAGGTATTTTACTCCATATTTTACTGTTAAATTTGTTTTCTTATAGGTAATGAGGGCTACAACTTCCTACTCAGCCACTTTGCTAATGTCACTTCCACTTAGTTGTTTATATGGCACAAAATGAATAGTCAAAAAGTGGTATCTACTTAACAGTGTATAATAGAAATATACATTATTTCAGGAAAATAACTATTTGTATACATTTATGATGTGCTTACTATACTCTGGGTCTATAATAATGAATAAAAGATTGTCCTGTTTTTGATGGTATTCATATTCTAGTGCATGACACTGTCAAGTAAATAGATATCTTCAGTGCAATATGACATTGATAAGGTATTATAGACTGTATAGGAGATTGAGCAAAAGAAAAATGCAGAAGTAGTTTAGATCATAAAAGACCTCATGGCCCATATTAAGAAGTTTGAGATCTACTTGAAAGCATTATTCAATGAAGAATAATAAGCAGGAGATATATATCAGTTTTGACTTGAGAGAAATGAAATTATTATAGTTACAGCTGGAAATTAGACTGAATAGGATAAAAAGAAAAAGCAAAAAACAAATAATAAAAAAAAAGATTTTACCAAGGACTGAATTCAGACATCTCCTTTCCAAATTTAGATAGCACAAATGTGCTTACTTTAACTTTGACTTTATTAATATATTCCTCTTTCTAATACTAGACAAAGTGTAAGTAAAAACAAAGGTTTTGGGAGTATGTTGGGCATATGATGGGCTTAATTCATGTAACTATTTGACAAGTGTCCACTATGTGCATGAAAAACTACTAAATAAGTTCATAAAGTCACAGTCTATTGGGGGGTATAAATGTCCCATAATTTTATTAAGTGAAATAAGATCTCTGAAGAAGAAATAATATGAGTACAGCAGGGCAGAACCTAACCTGGAAGTGAGAAATCTAGGAAAACCTTCCCCTAAAAGTTGATATTTGGGCTGCATCTTATAATACAAATGTGTCTTCCACAGAATAATGAAAGGAGCTTCTAAGCAGAGGGAATATAGTACAAAATAGAACAAGCACAAAAGGTACATAAGTGCAGGATTACATATAATTATAATAACACTTATTTTTAGGAAAGGATACATGTGAATATATACATTCACAGAAGTACATGCATGAAAAGCAAACTGAAAGAATGTATCACAAAATGTTGATAGACCAGCTTCTAATTCTGGAGATGGAAAGTGTATTGTTAAAAAGGAGAGAAATGGAGAACATTTACATTTTTCCCTGTATGCCTCTATATTGTTTACTTGTTAAAATGAGAATGTATTTATCTATTACTTGTACAAAAATAAAAGAAATACAATACGCTTAAGAAAAAAAAGAAATAGCATAAACTCCTATGTTTTGTTTAGTGTGACTGTACAGGAAGAACACGAAGAGTTTGCATGAGACAACAGTCTTGAAGTATTAATGGGCCAGATCCAGAAGGACCTTGTGAAGACCAAAGCAACTCCTTCTTGGACACTAATCCACATACTGACTTCTGATTAACTCCAGCTCTGGAAAAACCTCTAAGATGTCTAATTTACTGATTGTTCTTTGTGTAAAAGCACATGCTTACCATAAAGTCCACTCTTGGGTGAAAACATCACTGATGTTACTGTACTTCAATTGTTCTACACACTCCTGCAGAATCATCCTTTCCCTATGGTGTATATACCATGACTCTGTGGTGTAATGGCATGGTGATCCACCGTCTTGTTTGCTGCTGTCTGAGACACAGACATGGCCTCTGTTACTGCTTCCTATTAAATGTTTCTTCTTGAGAATGGATTTGCCAGCCTCTTTCTTTGGCCTCTTAGCTTCCTTGGACTTTTTTTTTTTAAGATGGAGTTTCACTGGAGTGCAGAGGTGTGTTCGCCACTCACTGCAACCTCTGCTTCCTGGGTTCAAGCCATTCTCCTGCCTCAGCCTCCTGAGTAGCTGGGATTACAGGTGTCCTCCATCACACCCAGCTAATTTTTGTGTTTTTAGTAGAGAAGGGGTTTCACCATGTTGGCCAAGCTGATTTCGAACTCCTGACCTCATGTGATCTATCCGCCGTGGCCTCCTAAAGTGCTGAGATTACAGGAGTGAGCTGCTGCACCCAGCCTGGACTTTTAAAAGTAGGTTTGCATAGACCTGTTCACCATGGAACAGTATACAAGTGTGTGCTATCAGAGCATGTAGATTTTATTTTATAAATACAATGGACAATTAAGGGATATAAGAAAAAGAGTACAGTGAGGCACATTTAAAAATAGCTGGTAATGGTGTAGAGAGTATATTAAAAAGGAAAAATACAACAACCAGAAGAATAGTTACAAAGTATGTTAGTCAGAAGAGGCTAGGCTATGCTATGGTAACAAACCCTGAAATTTCAGAAGTTGCTCCCATCACTATGACTAGTAGAAGACATTTCCGGTTCCATTTTGAAGCTATAGCATCTGGAACACATTTAACCTGAAAGACTGATGGGGCAGGAAGAAAATAATTGTGGAGAAAGCACTTCTACTTTGAAATTTCTCAGGATAGGAGAGTCACACACTAATTCTATTAAAAGTACATTGACCAGTATTGTTCAGTACCTCTGCACTAAGCACAGGTGAGTCTAGGAAATATGAAGAAGCTCCAAGATATGAGTTTTTAATTTATTTCATAAAATATTATCAATTTTGTCCATTAACTATAAGATATGCAATGAAAATAGAAACCAGAGCTCCAACTTAAGAACTATTTATGGGTATAATTGATAAGATATATTAACTGGTATGTGATTAGGCAGAAGGTGAGCAGGATAAGAAGGAAGTAATAAGCATAACAGGATATTAAAGGATAAAAGAGTTTAAAGTATTGACCCAATTTCTCAATGTACATTTAGCTGGATGATGGTTCTACAAACTGACCTCAGGAATACAGGTGGGTGTGTACGATGAGCAAGTGATAAGTTAATACAGACCTAAAATTTACCTGATATAAATGCAAAACTACTATTTAGAGATGCTAAGTAGGCAGATGGAAATACTCTTTGGGAGTCACTGGCACTTTGGACGAGGTGTAACTCCTTGAAGATGGCTGAGACGGTGACTAGCAGAAGCATGGAAAAGTAGTGGGGGGTCCCAGTAGATATGTGAACCCCAAAACCACTTTCATGGGTTTGCTGCACTTTCATACCTGTTTAAAACCTATTTGGCTGCAGAATATTCTAAGAGGCAGAAGCCTGACCTAGGAGTACTATGTAATATTTTTTAGGGTGGTGGTTTTTTTGAAGGATGATTTTTGCCATAAGTACAGGTCTATTATAATGTCAGTCTAGTGTCAAAGAATGACTGGGTGGGAGGTGTTATTGAAAATGTGTTAGAAATCTATCTGGTAATCAGTGAGACTATACAATTAAAATTTCTTACTAAACTGCATTAAGGGTGCTCATTCATGTAGGGCAATGACTATGGATTTTTCTAAATCATGAAATACCATTATCCTAACTCTGTAACAGTTAATAATGACTTTTAAATTTTATTTTAGTCTTTTAATTCCCTTGAACATGGCGTTCATCCACAAATTTCTAATTCTATATATGTCATGAACCTGTATATAGAACATTAGGCATGTGTGGTGCAGAGCCAGGAGAGTAGAGCCTTAAAGATGGGAGTCTGAGGATAAATCATATTTGAGTGTTGATATGATTTGGCCCTGTGCCCCCACCTTTGAATTCTAATAATCCCCTCGTGTTGTGAGAGGGACCCATTGGAAGGTAACTGAATCAAGGAGGCAGGTTTTTGCCATGCTGGTCCTATGCTAGTGAATAAGTCCCAGGAGATCTGATGGTTTTATAAAGGAGAGTTCCCCTGCACATACCCTCTTGCCTGCCACCATGTAAAATGTGACTTTCCTCCTCCTTCACCTCCTGCCATGATCGTGAGGCCTCCTCAGCCATGTGGAACTGAGAATCAATTAAACCTCTTTCTTTTATAAATTACTCAGTCTCACGTATGTCTTTATTAAAGCAGCATGAGAAAAACTAATGCAAGTGTCCTGACAAGAGCTGGAACAGAGAGATTGGGAGTGGCCATGGAGTAAGAAAGGAACTAGGAATAAATGGTTTCATAGAAGCCAAAGGGGCAAGACAAGAAAGATGTCAACTGATGAATACGTGAAACATCTTTCACCAAGTTCACTGCTTGGAGAGGTGATTGGAAGCCTTGCTAGAAGTGTTTCAGTGGAAAGCAGAGGTAGGGAAGTGTCTAAGCCAGAGAGCAGTGAAATGATGTGTGACTATAGCACATTGTTAATAAGTTTAGTTGTGTTGTACAGAAAGCAGAGATAGCATTTTCTCCATACATTTCCCTTATTCCGTATCACTGTAAATCTTTTTGGAACACAACTGATTCTCTTTGTCCAGAAGCAACAGAGTCAGCAAGAGAAAACCAGTCATGTATAGAGCAAAGAGGTATGCAGAGCACATATGTCTGGTTAGATAATGCACAGATCCACAGGGAGCCCTAATTCAATACATAGCTAATGCTCAATGTCCTTCTCCTGCTTTAAACAAATTAAGAAATAGTTATTCTAATGTGTTTTTTGTTTCCTTATTCACGTTCCAACTGGCAACATGTACTTTATGCTTTTTCCCACCCTAAATATAAACTTTTTATAGATGTCCATTTAAAAGTCAATGAAAGAAAAGAAATGTTCACAAATAAATAAATATGGAAATTGTCAAGTTTTGATTGTGCCACAGATCAGGATCCACTTAGCAGCTATTTCTTTTCTCTTACACAGAAATGTCTCTTGGATATGTATTTGTCATGGAACTCATTTCATATTTCTTCTTCTAAGTAAATAGAAGTGTGACAATCATTTCCATCTTCCCACAGAGTCAGCATGCCAGCATCAGTGGTCAAAGCTGGAGCACTCAGGCTTACCATACTGTCAATTATTCCATAACATTTATTACAAGTACTGAAAATGCTTTCCCTTATTTTTCCAATAAAAACTGATGTTTCCAAAATATTGATTCTATGTAGAAAAGTAGTATCAACAGCCATGTTTTCAACACAAATGTTTTCTATTAGTCAAGCAACAAGTTCTGAAACACATTTGAGAAACTAGTCACAGAGATTTACTCTTTAACTTTTAATAGTGATAGATTTTATTTTTCTATTTGATGATGACAAAAAAAGTCTGTACTACTCAAGGAAGGAAATTTCATAGATACCATTTTTGATGAAAGGGAATTTTGCTTCCCTCCTGGACAACACACTACTCTGTGAAACTTGAATTTACAATCACAAAAGCAACATCACAGTGCTTTATTTCTCTACCTATCACTGAACTCTCAGCCTTCCCCAGAATTTTTGCTTTGGTCCTCTTTCTTTCAATATATTTTTTTTGATTACCTTAGTTATCCATGACTCTATCTATTTTCAAAGTTTCACATTAAGTATATGTGTTGCATTCTTTCTAAGTAGTAGTTCATTATCTTTAAAATTCTGGCCACATACCTCCAACAATCATATTAAACTCAATGTGAAAACTCATTATTCTACCTCCAAATCCACTCCACTTCCAAAAGAATATTTAATAAATGATGCCACCATCCTCTTTAGTTCAAAGCCTAGAAGCTTTAGTCATTTCACTCTATTTTACACAACAAACTCCTAACAAATCTTACTGATTTTTTCAAGAAGTTATCTGCATACTTTATCTTGTCCTCTTCATCTTCAATGTAATTCCATAATTAATCTAAAGCCCCTCTTCTAGGCAAGTGCAACAGCTTCCTGTACATTATATTCTCTTACCACAAGGCTTTCCTCTCTCCAGTCCATCTTGCAAACTCTTATTAGAGTTGCTTATGTGACATAGATATGCTCATGCACTCATGTTGAAACCTCTATTGACTTAGAATCATTTATAATAGAAAGTACAAAATTTATAACATAAATTATACTACCCTTTACAGTCTATTTTCAAGCTGCATCTAGACACTTCTGTCACCTGGACTTCTCACAGTTTTTCTAAGTGCTCTTCTGTTTTATTTCCCGAATTTATGCTTCTGATTCACGTCTACTTTATCCCACTAGTAAATGTGTAATCACTTTTAAAAATTTGGGATAGAAACTTCAAATGCTCACATCTGTGTCCTCCTCTTTTGCTTGGCAAAGTACTAGATGTGGGCCAATGTAACCAGCTTCCAGGCAGTGAAATGTGGGTAGAAGTAATGTCAATCATTCCTAGACTTGGATCTCAGAATTATGTGCCTAAATCTCTGTGGGGAATCTCTTTTCCTGGTATAGTAACTGAGTGTACAGAATCAAAGTCTCCCATACGTGAGATTATGGTTAGAGGAAGACTGACTCACTGAACGACTTCACAGAACAATGCTCCTTTGCTAATTAGCATTGCAATTGTGACATAAGCAAGAAATAAACTTTTATTATGTCCAATCATTGAGATTTAGGAATTATTTGCTACAACAGCTCTTGTTACTTGTTACTTAACCTAATATGATGACCTAACAAGGTTTTCACTCTCCAAGAACCTCAAAGAGAAGGGTAGCTCTTTCCAGTGCACTCTTATGTTAGCATGCTATTGTCCCTTTGAAAAAAACATAGTATTTCGTTCTTAGCTTTTTTCTAAATGAGACTTCTTTTCCCCCTAGGGAACACTTTCAAAGAGAAGATAATCGTGGTTTTATTCTAAAGAATGAGTTGCACAAGTAAATATGTTTGGGGGACACTGGCTGAAACAAATTTAAGTAAGTGCATAAGACTGTATGTCTGGATTTGTATGTGTGCCTGTGACTTAGAGTGCAATTAATTGCAGAGTTCTGTCTTTAATGTGCTAAAGACTTATGTCAACCTCCAAGAAGAATAAGATTTTTCAGCATTTTTCAAATTGCTTTGACCAATAAATTCCTTTTCAAGGCACATTTACCAATGATTCTCTAAACAGGTTTTTAAGTAATACACTATGGGATTTAGTGAAGAGTGTTCCTTCTGTGAGGGCAGGGCCTATTTCATACTTATTTCTGTATCCACATCAGGTAGCACATAAACCAGCATATAACAGTAGTACAGTTATTTGTTAACACATGCTCATTTTTCAACAAATAACCTTTGTTTTCACACCAAACAGATCTTAAATAACAATTTTTAAAATGGCCTTGCATTTTCTCCTTCAAAAACATACCCTTTCCTCAAACTACTCAATAGGAATGCAGATTTAGTGAAATTTGCTGGAAACACTCATGGTGAATGAAAGTGCTTTTGTTGCACACCAAACTACTAACAACAAAATAAGACTGTTATTGTCATTGCTCTTCTTTGGTGATCACCTGCAGGATTCCATCTCTCTTTCTGCTACACAGTCTCTAAACCCCATTCTGTTTCTTTTAGAGATTAATTTGGTCCTTTTCCTGTTCTCTTCATCCTTGACATGGTGAAATCACAAGCACTGGAAACTCAGAAACTCAATGGCCTTTCCAAGGATCCATCCATCTTCCTAGGAAGGATGCTCATAGCAGAAAAATATTTTGTCCTTGTCATTCTGTAGTAGTATTTTTTCCTTGTATTCATGTTACAAAAATTTCATCCATTTCCCTTGAATTTTTCCTTCAGCCAGACACAAATAAAATTTTACTTGCTTTTATTTAAAATGTTATTATTTTGTGTATTCTGTCTCACCTGAGACTATGTAGTAGAATATATAATATATTAAAAATATATGGTATATGTAACAGAACCTTGAAATATGAATATATCATCTAGGGTAGTGTAAAATATGTAGTATCACTCTTGGAAAACTCAAACTGATCACAGTGAGCAGAAGAAAATAAAAAAAGAGGAAAATGATGACAACAGTGATGAAGAAGAACAAGAACAAAAAGGGAAGATTCATTATTTGTTATGTACTAAGTACTATACTTACCAGTATCAAATACAAATCTTATTTAATATCCAAAAGGTGCTTATAAGTTTAATGTTAATTTTAGAGAATCCCCAAACTCTATTTATATGAAAAAAAATCAAGCACACTTTGTTCCCCTGTCTACATTCTAAAGCATTTGGTAAGTAGTAAAAGATGAAAGGTGGCTATAAAAATATTAGCTTTATTCCAGCACATGTTCATTGGAAAAGGTATTTTGAAGATGTGGGCAAAATCAGGCTTTGTACTTTTTCTCCAAAATTGAGTTACCTGGTCAAAACTGCAACCACTCCCAAATAGAGCCAGTTTAAAAAATAATAGACTACACAGCAACAACTTGAGGAAGAAAAATCACATGATTATATGAATAGACATACACAAAAAAGCATTTGATAAAGTCCAACGGCTGTTCAAGATTAAAAAAAAAAAACTCTCAGCAAACTAGGAATAGACAGTGATATGGTTTTGCTGTATTCTCACCCAGAATCTCATCTTGTGTCGTAATCCCCATAGTGCCCACATGTCAATGGTGGGACCAGGGGGAGGCAATCAGAACAAGTGAGTAGACTCCCCAGTGCTATTCTCCTGCTAGTGAGTGAGTCTCACAAGATCTGATGATTTTATAAGCTTCTTGCATTTCCCCTGCTTGTACTCAGTCCATCCTGCTGACCTGTGAAGAAGGTAACTTCTTCTCCTTTGCCTTCTGCAATGATTGTAAGTTTCCTGAGGCTTCCCCAGAAATGCGGAACTGTGAGTCAATTAAATCTTTTTTCTCTATGCATTACCCAGTCTTGCATATTTTTCATAGCAGTGTGAGAACAGACTAATACAGACAATAACTTCCTAAGTTCGATGAAGCATATCTATTAAAAACCTATAGCTAACATAATACTTAATTATGAGAAACAAGAAGTTGCCTGTTAAGATCAGGAAAAGGCAAGCATGTCCCCTTTCTTCATACTTCATCAACATCATACTGGAAATCTTCACTGATGCAAAAGACAAGAAAAGAAAAGTAGACAAACTGTGGAGGAAGAAATAAAGTTGAATTTGTTTTCAAATGGCATAATTGTAACTGTAGAGACTCTAAAATAATTGACTCCCCCCAAAAAAATCATTTTGGAACTTATAAGCAATTATAAACAAGTTGCAGGAACAAGTTTAATATACAAAAGTTCATAGCTTTTCTATATAACAGCAATAGACATATGGATTTTTAAATAAGAAACACAATTTTAATTTTAATAATATCAATCATATTAGAAACAAAAAAGTGATCAAATTAAATTAGAACAAAAAAAGAAAAGATACTTTATAGAACAAAAAGGCTCAAAATTCTAACTTGATCTATACATTTAACAGAATCTCAACCAAAACCCCAAAAGTTATTTTGTGGCTATCAGCAAACAGATTTCAAAGTTTATAGGGAGAAACAAATGACCAGAATAACAAACACAATGTTGAAGAACAAAGTCAGAGGACTTACACTACCTGACTTCAAGACTTACTGTAAAGCTACAGTCATGAAAACAGTATGGTATCAGTGAAAAAATGTATAAATTAATTAATGGAACAGAGTAGATAGCCACTAAGTAGACCCATATAAATATAGTCAAATGATATTTGACAGAGGAGAAAAGGCAACATAATAAGAACAGATTTTATTTTCAACAATTGATGCTGAAGAAACTGGACATTTACATGCAAAAACTAATAATCTAGGTACAGACTACACTCTTCATAAAAAATTAACTCAAATGGATCATAGGCCTAAATATAAAACAAAAATCTATAAAGCTACTTGAAGATAGCAGAGGAGAGAAAATCTAAATGTCTTTGGGTATGTTGGCATCTTTAGTTACAAAACTAGTCATGATACATGAAAGAAATAATGTTTAAGCTGACTTCATTAAAATTAAAACCTTCTGGCTGGACGTGGTGGCTCATGTCTGTAATTCCAGCACTTTGGGAGGCCAAGGTTGGTGGATCACTTGAGGTTAGGAGTTTGAGACCAGCCTGGCCAAACATGGTGAAACCCCGGCTGTATCAAAAAATACAAAAAAAAACAAAACAAAACAAAACAAAAAAACACCCCAGTCTTCATGGTGCATGCCTGTGAGCCCAGTTACTCAGGAGGCTGAGTGGTAGAATCACTTGAACCTGGGAGGCAGTGGCTGCAGTGAGACAAGAGTGTGCCACTGCCCTCCAGCCTGGACAATGAATGGAGAGGGACCCTCTCTCAAAGAAAGAAAGAAAGAAGAAAAAAACTTCTGCTCTGCCAAAGGAAGGCATTGTTAAGAGAGTGAGAAGACAAGCCACAGACTTGGAAAGAATATTGCAGAAGACACCAAAACACTGTTATCCAAAATTGATATCAAATGATATTCAAAAACCAATACCAAAAAAGTTATCCAAAGTAAACAAAGAACTTTAAAACTCAACAGTAAGAAAATATATGAACTGATTTTAAAATGGGACAAAGATTTGAACAGGCATTTCATCGAAAAGTATAGAGTGGTGACAAATAAGCATATGAAAAGATGTTCCACATCATATGTTATTAGGACATTAGAAATTAAAACAATTATATCACCACAAACCTAATGGAATGGCATAAAAACCTAAATACTGACAAGACCAAACGCCGGTAAAGATATGCAACAACAACTCTCATTTATTGCTGATGAGAATGCAAAATGGTACCACCACTCTGAATGCCAGTTGGACAGTTTCTTGCATAACTAAACATACCTTATCTTACAATCCATCAATCATACTTCTTGGCATTTACCCAAACTGGTTGAAAATGTATGTCTGTATAAAAAGCTACACACAGATGATTAAAGCAGCTTTATTCATTATTACCCAGAACTTGGAAGCCACCAACATGTCCTTCAGCAGGTGAATGGGCATATTCAAACAATGAAATATTATTCTGCACTAAAAAGAAATGAGCTGTCAAGCCATGAAAAGACATGAAAGAAGCTTAAATGCATAGTATCAAGTGAAAGAAGACAATCTGAACAGGCTACATATTGTATTATTCCAACAATGTGACATTCTAGAAAAATAAACTATGGAGAGTTTATTTTTGCAGTTGCCAGGGGCTGAGAGGGAGGAAGGGATGAATAGGAAGAATATGGATAATTCTTAGAGTAGTAAATTCATTCTGTATGATAGTATAATTATGGATACATGTCATTATACATTTGTCAAAATCCATAGAATGTACAATACCATGAGTGAACCCTAATGTAAATTATAGACTTTGGGTGATGATGAGGTATTATTTATATTCATTAATTGTAACAAATGTACCATTCTGCTCTTGCATATTGATAGTGGGAGAGACTGTATGTGTATGGGGTTAGAAGGTACATGGAAAGTCTTTGTATTTTCTGCTCAACTTTGTTGTGAACATAAAACTGCTTCAAAAACTAGTCTTTTTTTAATAGACTACACATCTCAATGTGACAACACAATGTACAGCTGAGAGCTAGTGAATATCTATAAAGTTGTACAATCCAAAAAGATAGAGAGCCAGAAAAAATATATCACAGGCACCAGAAAGGAGATTTCAGTGACAGGGAACCCAATTGAAGAATGTTGTCCCCTCTTTAATCCCAGTAAAGCATCAGGAATACTGCACATTATTCCTGGAACATAGCAGATTGCAAAAGAAGAGGAAAGGGATTGCAACAAATTGCTTCTTATAGCCCTTAATAATTCTTGTAATCTCATATCTATAACCTTTTGTAATTCTTTCTCTTCAGTGGTCAGTGGCATACTTCAAAGTTAGGAAATGTCACTTCCATGATTAGAATACAAAAGAGTCTCATTTCCACGTATATTCTCTCCCTTGAGTGCTTAATGAAGCAAGTTGACATGTTGGGAAGACCCATGGAACAAGAACCTGAGGATGACCTCCTGCCAACAGTCAGCTAGAAACTCTGGCTCTCAGTCCAACAGCCCCAATGAAATGTAATTTTGCATATAACTACCACAAGTGAGCTTGGAAGCAGATTCTTCTCCATTTGAGTCTGCATATGAGACCCTAGTTCTTGCTGACATTTTGAATGGTGCCCAAGAGAGACTCTGATGTAGAGGACCCAGGAGAGTTGTGCACAGACTCCTCACCTACAAATACTGTGAGTGAATAAATGAATATTATTTTAAGTCCCAAGGTTTGTTGTAATTTTTATGTAGAAATAGATAACAAAGGGTTGCCAGTTTCCTCTGCCAGTTCTCAACCTAATTCTAAATGTTGTGCTTTTATTGATTGTGTTGATACTGCTCTGTGTCAGTGAAGCCTAACCAAAACATTAAGCTGAACCAACACATGCATTTGGAAACTGCCATGCAATTTAGTGAGAACTATTACTTGATTAAGCACATAGTAATAATAATAAACCATGCATTGTCTGAGTCATTTTGCTTAATAGACATCATTCTCTACTAATAAAATAGATATCATCACTGTGCTTTTGTTAGTAGCTATAATAACAACTGACTTTCATTTATCATTAAGTGGTACTAACTGTATGACATCAGAAAAATTATATAAATCCTCTGATCTCCAGTTTCCCTACTTTTTAAGTGGCTATAGGATGAGGATTACATGAGCTAATATATAGAAAGTTTTGCTACAATTCTCAGACAATATAATGTGTTTAGTAAATGTTAATTCTTCTTATTATAAATATTATAAAAGGAATTCTAGTTACCTGTTAAACCAGTTTGCACCAGGAGAAAGCCCATGATTATAGAGCTAAGACAGCTTTCTCATGACACTTTACTGATATAATTTCTTAATTACTCATTCTTACTCATTGTTTTCTCATGAAAAGATAAAATTTTACAGTTTCCAAAAAAATAGTTTGCTAAGTAACTGTGATGTAAAGACTCTACAGAATTATCAAAAGGGTCCTCAGTGGTACTTCTTAGAAAAGGAAGCCAAAGAAAGCAGAGGGGGAAAACCGGTCTTTCAAAAACTTAAGTAACTAAATATATTATTTTCATCATGAAATGAAAGCTAATTAGTAAGTCAAAGAAAGCCTTCTCTCCTTGTGAACAATCCTTTTCCCAAACCTGAATAAAATAGACTCTGTTGAAAAGCTCCTCAAAATGAGAAAATCACAGATAATCTTCAATTATATGTACTCCTTGGGATTTATAAGAAACAAGGCCCATTTGTTTTCTGTATAGAGCCAAATAAAAATATTCTTGATTCAGCTAAGCATGCATGGAGTTAAAATTATTACTTAATCATAGTACATTATCTTTTCTTGTTGAGAGTATTGCTTTTATGACCAACTCATTAAACAATGATTGTACATCTTTTCTAAATAAGCACCTAACAAACATTCTAAGTGTTCAATACATATATATTGAATAGAATAATGTTTTTCTAAATAATGTTTTTAGAATAATGTTTTTCTTAAAAAAAACCTATTTATGAGAAACATGTACTTAAGAAAACATATAAAACAGATGAGATTGAAAAAGAAAACTTATTTGAAGTTCATTTAAAGCCACTAGCAAAAATAAAAGCAATATGGGCTATCCATCTCTGTTCCAAGAACTGTATTAGATATCACCTAATTTTCAAAGTTATCTTGCAAAGATTCCTACAAGGCAGGTGTCATTTCAGTACTCTTTTTACAGACTAGGAAATTGCACTTTTGAGATTATTTTATTTACTAACATTTACTAAGATTTATGTTCTCACTATACCTGCACTAAGCTTTTTATGACATTTCTCAAAATTAAAGCCGTCTTCACCTAGAGACTTGACAAAATCTGGTGACTTCTAATATTACAAAGAGGGAAGAAGGCAACATTTTAGCCAAGACTAAATTTTCAGAAAGGATTATCTCCCACTGAACCAAATACCTATGATAAAACCAAACAATAACACATCGAAACTCCAAGATTTGAGATTAGAGAGTTTACAGGTGTTGTAGCCTTAACTTTCCCTACTATCCTATTAAATAATTACAATCTTCTTTTCAGATGTTCAGAGAAAGGGACTGCTTCAAGAATACTCTTGAATACTCTTTAATTTTTAAACTTTTTGGATTTTGTTAATACTGTATTTTACAGTTCAAATAAAAAAATTTAGAGCCATTGCAATATTTTGTCAGTAATTTCTGAGCCATGATAAGCATAAGGAAGGTTCAGGGAGCTCACAGTACAGAAAGGTAGATCTCTTGCTGAGGCAGATACCATGCATGTGGGTACTTGCAGTCACCCTAACACAGCTCAGGGCTATGGAGGTGTAGCAAGGGTTGGTCATTGCCAAGTTCAGTTTTCTACTGGCTGGTGGTAACTAAATGACCTGGAGTACAAATATCATCCTTATTCAGTTTTTGTCAACTCAAGCCCTCCTTTCAACACTGAAGAACAGCTTCCTATGATTTTGAAGAAGCACCAGATTCAAGCTCTGTCAGTATTCCACGTTCATCATAAAAATTTAACTCAAACCTGCTGGCTTAAAACAACAAAATTTATTCCCTCACAATTCTACAGGACAGAAACCTAAAATTAAGATGCCCTCAGGACCACACTATCTCCAAAGGCAATAGGTGAGAATCTTTTATTGCCACTTCAATCTTCTAGTGTCTCCAGATGTTTCTTGCCTTGAGGCTGTATGAGCCCAGTCTCTGCTTCTGTCTTTACCTTGCCTTCTCTCTTGTGTGCCCTCCTCGTTGTCTGTTATAAAAGCAGGTAACACTAGACATAGTAACTATTCCTAATCTAGTGTGATTTCTCTTGAGATCCTCAACTTAATTATATCCATGAATAACCTTTTTCAAAAAAGCTCAGGTTCATATGTTAGAAAGGTTAGAACATATCTTTTGGGGACCATCATTCAACCTACCAGATAAACCTAGAGTTCAAGATCTCTGGCTCTGGAATCAGGTACCCCTGTGTGAAAATCTGATCTTCTGTTACCAACTGAATGACCCAGAGGCCTTTCTAAAAAATCTATAAAATGTAGGGGATTGTGTAAGCACCTATGCCCCGGATTTGTAGTGAACAATCACATGATCGAAATAGTAAGATTCATAGTATAGCATCTGATACAAAAGTTCTCTATTATTACTAGCTATTTCATCAATATCTCATGTTATTGGAGATGTTTGAGACTTGTATAGACAATAGTAGCAGGCCAGCATCCAGCCAGAGAAAAACTAAAATGTGCACATCATTGCCCTCTTGCTCCAATTGAGATAATTTTGTAAGATATCATCTCAAAAATAATAGAAAAGTTAATGATCATGCAGAACAATTGACCAGATTCCAAAGATGATAAAAAACAATGCTTAGAGAGAAATACAGCATGTTTATCCATAACTACACAGAACGTTAGGAGCATAGCAAAAAATAGAACTCAGGACTTCATGCTGCCTATTTTAGTCCCTACCTTTGTATGCTATTGCTTGTTCAATAAACCATTTCTGGCAATTATCTTAATCAACATAAAGAGAAAAGTGAATCTTGAAAAACAATACGTATTTTTCATTTGAGATATTTTTCCAGACTCACTCTATGTGATGATTAGTTTTATGTGTCAGCTTGCCTGGACCATACGGTGCCCAGATATTTGCTTAAACATTATTCTGGATGTGAGGATGTTTCTGGATAATATTAACATTCGACTTAGTAAACTAAGTAAAGGAGATTGTTCTTTCTAGTGAGGAAAGATTAATTCCTTATAAGAAACCAGTGTGTGTGTGTGTGTGTGTGTGTGTGTGTGTGTACCTAGGTATACATATATGCAATGTACTCTGGGTGTGTGTATGCTTATGTACTCTATATACATATACTATCTGTGTGTGTTTATATGTATACACACATATATACTTATATAATGTGTGTGTGTGTGTGTGTGTGTGTGTGTGTGTGTGTGTGTGTGTGTGTGCATAGTCATATCTATATTGATATTTTGGTCAACAATGGGCCAGATATGTGACAGTGCTCTCATAAGATTATAACAGAAATGAAAAACCTCAATCACCTAGTTACATCTCAATGATCCTGTCTCTAGGTAAGCCTAGGATAATGTGTGCATGTCTTTTTTTAAAAAAAAATAAAATAGTTTAAAAAGTAAAAAGTAGAAAGAAAGCTCCTAGAATGAGAATATAAAGAAAGAAAATATTTTCTCAGGCTGTATAGTGTACTTGCATTTTAATCTGTTATTACAAAAGAGTTAAAATAGTTAAAAAGCTTTTAAGGTTAAAAAAAAGTTAAATAAGCTAAGGTAAATTTATTACTGGATAAAGACAATTTTTTTTTAATTTAAATTTAATGTAGCCTAAATGTACAGGTTTTGTTTGGTGGGGGGCGGTGGTGGTCAAGCTGTTCTTTATTTCAGGCAAAGGGCAGGGGAGAGGACTCAGTCTTTCTTGGCAGCGGCTTTCCTCATGGTGGCCAGGACGTTGCTCAGCTCCTCCCGCTTCCTCTTGGTGCGGATGTGTGTCCCCACACTTTTCTTGATGAACTTGAGTGCCCGTTTGTCCTTGGAGACCTTCCATAACTCCATAGCACGCCGCTTGCACCGGGCAAAGCCACACACCTCCTGGATCATGTACCCCACGAACTTGGTGTGTTTGGTCAGATGCCCGCGGCGGTGGCTGTGCCTGGGCTTGCTCACGTTTTTGGTCACCTTGTGGCCCTTGTTGAGGCCCACGGCCATAGGGTAGCGAAGAGCCGTGGCTGCTGCTCTCCAGTGGCGGCCGTGGTGGCAGCTACAGTTTTTATAAAATCTAGCCGTGTCTCAAGCCTTCATTCACTTATCACTCATACATTGACTCACCAGAATTACTTCTAGATTCTGCAAAGTCCATAGCATTGCCCTATACAGATGTACCATTTTTTATCTTTTATATTTACTGTACCTTTCTATGTTTATATACAGATACTCATTATTATCTTACAATTGCCCAAGTATTCAATATAGTAATGTGCTGTACAGATTTGTAGCCTAGGAGCAATAGACTATACCCTATTCATAAGTTTGTGTAAGAACACTCTATGTTGTTCACACAATTACTACATTGTCTAATGACACATTTATTAGAACATTATTAAGTGACTTGTGACTATATATAAGCATCTGTATATATATATACACTCTCTGTCTATATATATTCTATATATATATTATCTCTGTATATATATATCTATATAATACCTATATATAGTCTGTATACAGATATATATTCTCAGAATATATACATATAAGTATACAGAACATATATACATAGTGTATACATATATGTATGTACATGTATATAGACACACACTGATTACAAGAAATTGTCATTGTCATGGTTAATTTTATATGTCACCTTGACTGTATCATGGGGTACCCAGATTAAATACAATTCTTCTATGTGTTCATGAGATTAGCATTTGAATCCATGGGTTCATTAATGTAGATTGTCCCCTGCAATGTAGGTGGGCATTATTCCGTCCACTGAGGGCCTGAATAGAACAGAAAAGTTGAGGAGCAGAATTTGCCCCTTTTTCTTCTAGCATGCCTGCTTGAGCTGAGACATTAGTTCTCTTGTTCTCGGACTGGAATTTACACTGTTGTCTTCTCCGGTCTTCATGCTTTCTGACCTGGATCAGAATTACAACATTGGCTTTCCTGGGTTTCCACCTTGCAAATGGCAGAACATGGGACTTCTCAGCCTCCATGTGAGCTAATTCCTCATAATATAAATTCACTTGTGTGTGTGCATATATATATATATATAATTAATATATTAACATATTGAATTAATATTATATACATTAATATCATATAGTATATTATATGTATACTATATTAATATACTATATATAATATTAATTTAAATATTCTGTTCCTCTAGAACGACTCTTGGTATCAAAATCTGTATTATTCAGGATTCTCCAGAATGAGTAGGAGATATATATATCCATATTATTGACCTTTGCAGTCAAGGATAATCATTTCAAGATAATTACGTAATCCTCTTTTTCTTTAAAAATCTTTGTCTTCTTTTACCTTCCTGAATATGCACATAGTTTACTATGGTATGAGTATTCCCACTGCAATGATCTATTCCTCAATAAAACAATAGGATACATATATCCTATTTTTACCAAGAATGGTTCTAGAGGAACAGATTAGGAATAAGTTCCCTGAATTGGTTCCAGATTTTCTGAAATTGGGTCTGTAATATGACTAGATATAAAGATACTAATGACTCTACTTTTAGTAGTAAAGAAAGCCTTGATAATCCATGACATGATCTAGAAATAGAGATACACCAACATGTAACTCTAGCCCAGGAGAGCTGCAGGTATGAGACACACAGCTTTCTACCACAAAAGCTGCTGTGTAGGCTGTCCCCATTAAAGTCACAGGAGCTGGGCTGCCTTGGGGCCTTAGAGATCCACTCCCACCCCAGTATGTACAGAAGGGTAGAAAAGAAATCAAGAAATATTATTTTAGTCTTATTATTAAATGTTGTTTGTCCTGATGGAGTTTGGACTTACCTGGGGCCAGTTATTCCTTTCTTCTTGCCTGCTATTTCTGCCTTTTGAAATAAGAATGTTTATTCTATGCCTATTTTACTGTTGCATTTTGGAAATCGATAAAGTGTTTTGATTTCACAGGCTCACAGCTGCAGAGAAATTTGCTTCAGGATGAATTGTACCTTGAATTTTATCTATGTCTGATTTAGATGAGACTTTGGATTTTGGGATTTAGAGTCAATGTTAGAATGAGATAAGATTTTTGAGGCATTGGGATGGAATAAATATACACTGTATATAAGAAGGACATGACTTTTGAGGGACCAAAGTAGAATATCCTGGTTTGAATGTTTGTCTCCTCCAAAACTCATGTGGAAATTTCATTGTCATTGTGATACTATTGGGAGGCGGGACATTTAAGAGGTGTTTAGGTCTGAAGGCTTCTAGCCTCATAAATGAAATAATTCTGTTTTCATGGGAATGAATGAGTTCACTCCCTTTTTCACACTCCCTTTCTCATACCTTTGAAATGATGCAGCAAGAAGGCCCTCACTGGATGTCAGCCCCTTGATCTCAAACTTCCCAGCCTCGGGAATTATAAGAAAAAAATTTGGTTCTTTATAAATTATTTAGTCTAAGACATTCTGTTATAACAATAAAAGTGAACTAAGGTAGTTATCCAGAAGGCTGATTTGCTCTGAATCTGTATCCAATATGTGGTACCATTTCTCTAATAGCCAGGATTCATGGGTCTAGGAATTAAGGAGTGAAAATAGGACCTGCACCACTTTCTATTATTTCTAGTGACCCACTAGCAAAGTTTTTGTTTCCTCATCCCGCAACTATATGTAATGCTGGCTGGCTGGAAGTCTTAGCTCTAGAAGGATGAATGCTTCCACCTGGAGACACACAATGATTTCATCGAACTATCAGTTAAGATTGCCACCCAGCCATCAGGCTCCTTATGCATCTGAATCAACAGCAAAAAAAGAGCGTTACTGTGCTGGATGGAGTGACTGATTGACTAGTGAAGGGAAATTGGATTCTCACTTCATAATGCAGGTAAGGAAAAGTATGTCTAGAATATACAGATTTTTTAGTATTACCATGTTCTGAAATCAAAGTCAATAAAAAGCTACAACAACCCAATTTAGGCAGGATTAATGACGAGTAATCATCTTGCTAATGAATTTCCAACAGGTTAAAGACCAACCAGCTGAGGTGCTTGCTAAAAGCAAAGGAAATCCAGGAAGGGTAGTAGAAAACGGTAATTATAAATACCAGCTATGACCACATGAACAGTTACAGAATAAAGGGCTATAATTGCCATACGTGTTTTTTCTTATGTCATTATATGTATATATACAGCAAATATCTATTTTCTTCCCACTCTAATTTATTTCTCCTATAACATACAATATTAACATCACATCATAATTTAAGTATTGTTAATTTTACATAGTAGTATTTCAGTTATAGAATACTAAGTGGAAGAGTAAATACTACGTAAATATTTTATTTCTTTTTTTCTTCTGGAAGGGATTAGTGCATTTTTGGTTGTACTAGGATAGTCATATCATGTTGAGTGAAATTATGATTTTGTAATTACCTATATTTGTAGATTAAGCATAGATGTATGTGAATAAAGTACAGATGTATATGAATTAATAAATAGAAGTATAGATGTATATGAATGAATGAAGATGTATGTATATGAAGCAAATTTGACAAGGATGAAGTTATGATCACTTACTTTATGTGTCAGCTTAACTGGGTCATGAGGTGCCCAGATAGTTAAAACAACATTATTTTGAGTGTGCCTCTATAGGTGGTTCTAGATGAGATTAGCATTTGAAGGGATAGACTTAGGAGGGGAGATGGCCCTCTCCAGTGTTTGTGGGCCTTATCCAATGTGTTGAAGCCCTCAGTAGAGTAAAAAGCTGAGTAAGAGATAATTCACTTTCTCTGCCTAATGGTCTTGAGCTGAGGCATCAGTCTTTTTCTGATTTTGGACCTAGACTGAAACCTACACCATTATCTCTCCTCGTTCTTGGGCCTATGAGCTACAAATCCTGGGACTTCTCGGCCTCTGTAATTGCATTAGCCAATTCTTCAGAATAAATCAAACTTTCTTTCTGTGTATTAATCTTTCCATATCTCTCTTGCTCTATGTGTGTGTGTGTATATGTATGTATATGTGTGTGCATCTATATATTATATATATATCCCATATATTATATATATTCTATGCATATTCTCTATGTATATATCTTATTTGTGAATCTTGACTAAGTCTCTAGCATTCAAGCATTTTTATTCACATTTGAATTTAATATAGTTACTTTTCCATTTCTCTTATCTCCCTTTCAGAGTACATGTTCCTTGAGAACCAAAAAAGGTCTTTCCTCACAATGAAATATTTTTGATAGCAGGATGACTGTATCTACAAGACATAGTGTAGGGCCGGAAACATAGTGAGTTCCAAATAATCAATTACTGAATCAGTTAATATTCCTAATTTATTCTCACTTAATAAATATTTATTAAGTTGGACATTGTGAGAAGCTCGCTTTTTAAAAATTCATTTTATATCTTCTACAGAGTGTGCTGCACTTGGTTAATGTTCAAACATGTCTGTTGAATGTACAACATAAAGAGTTTTGAAAGATTATAAGCTGGTAACCTGATTTCCTTCAAATAAAGATAAAGTTAAGCTCATCTTAAATTACCTTGACAGTCCTAATGCATCTGTAGCATAATTCTAACATTTCACTTGGTAAATTTTATTTTCAGAGTTAAAGATAATATAAAGGGCCAATGTACTGAAAATGAATTATGACACTAGTTTGACAGCTATAAGTAATTTCAGGGGTATGCCCAAAGTACTTTTAACATGGCCTTACTAGCCTGGCAGGGGGACAGGTCTGCTGTTGTGCCATACCACTAGACTTTGGAGAGTATATCATCACTTCCAGAGAACTGCTAGAACAAACGGCAAGCGTGCCACCAAGCTGGTTGACACTGAATCTGGGTGCCAGTCCGGGATTTTATTAAAAGAAGCAATTAGAATAGCTCGCCAACATGGCTAAACTCCATCTCTACTAAAAATATAAAAATTAGTGCAGTGACGTGTGCCTATAGTCTTAGCTACTCGGGAGGCTGAGACAGGAGAATCGCTTGAACCCAGGAGGCCGAGGTTGCAGTGAGCCAAGATTGCACCACTGCACTCCAGCCAGGGTAACATAGCAAGACTGCATCTCAACAACAATAATAATAATAATAATAATAGTAATAGTAATAATACTAGAACAGCTCAAGACAGACACACCTGGAGAGGAAATCTAGACTACTTTTCAGGCCAAGGTATCAAGATGTCAAGTTTACCTTTAATTCAATGGGCATACTCATGAAACAAAGCTAAGAATAAATTTTTTTTAAACCCACGAGATAGTAAACAGAGTATATTAATTTAGAACTGGTGTAACAAAGTACAACAAAGTGGGTGGCTTAAATTACAGAAATTTTCTCACAGTTCTGGAGGCTAGAAGTCCAAGATCAAGGTATTAGCAGGAATGTACTCCCTCTGAAAGCATCAGAGAAGATTCTTCATGGAGTTCTCTTCCTGTGTGCATGTCTCAGTGTTGACATTTCTCCATTTTATAAGGACAGAGTTATACTGGGTTAAACGTTCATCCTACTCCAGTATAGCTTCATCTTAACTAATTACATCTATAACAAACCTATTTCCAGATAAGGTGTTATTCTGAGATAGTGAAATTTCATACTTCAACATCCAGGAAGTGGGGGTTAGGGAGGCACACAATTCAACCCTTAACACAGAGTAACTGTAACAATAAAAGACAGGTGCCAACCAGACAAGATTTTTGGATGGGCTTGGTAATTGAAGGTTCTCTTGTTTCATGCGCCAACAGCCTCATGTGCAGGTTGACTGATCTGATTTGAAAGCTGAAGGTAATTTTTAACACAAGGTTCTGTGCGGGCACAGTCTCTCTCTTTACTCTCTCCAGTGGCAGCCTGCTGAGCTGAATTAGGAAACCCAAGCCAACCAAGCCAAATTTGAAAATGCAGGCACAGGGCCATTGGCCAGAACAAGTTCTGTGCTTATCACCTGGACAATTTGACTGACATTAAAGAGCAGGATTTGATGAATGTCAAAGAGCAGTGGGCAAAATGCCTGATGTCTTTTAGAGGAAAGACATCATTCAATTATTGGTCCTCACTCCAAAGCTGATTGTTTTCAGGTTGCCTAACACTGTACAGTTTTAGCTCTTTGAAATGAAGCACTTAGGAAGAGATTGAATGTTGTTTCAAACTGAAAGAGACACTGAGCTGCTTTCCCACTCTTTCTTGAACTAATGTGGCTATTTTCCAACATTAATAAAAAATTCTGTTTCTGCAAAAGTAACCCCAAACTGCATTCTCTCTCCTAAGTTTCAAGGATTTGATGACAAACTTGGCATACCAAATTTTATAGATCCCCAAATCAATGTTGAACACAAAGGAAAGCCCAGTGCCCTACGGTAATACAAGAACTTGATTATTTTTGGACTGAAGCCACTTAACGCAAGCACAGCTGTGAAGGTCTTGTCTCACTTCCAGAAGATAGTCTTTATATTCCAACGAGTATCCAAAAGTCAGAGAAACTGAGCTCAGACAACGTTATTAATATGAAATATTATGTCACACTTGGTTTTCAAAGATAGTAAATCTACCAACACCAGTAAAATTAAGTAAATATTTGAAGTCTGAAGTTAACATCTATAAAAGAGCCAGGAAAAGTGAAAATATCAAAATTTGGTTTAAGAAATATCTTTTTGTTAGTTTTCTCCCTCACCATTAAAGATAAACTACATGTTGACTACAAAGGTGCTATTTATTCAGTGATGAAACTTTTATTTAAATTGAAACTATTAAGGATAAATATACAGTCCTGTGAAAATGACTGTGTGATGGAGTTACATGCATCTATAAGAAGGTTTCAGATACACCCAATCTGATGGTGTTACCCTTCTACTTAAAACATCCTACTAATGTGCAGTTGAATGCAGGACAATATTCAGTCAGCCTTCATGAACCTGGCCTTTCGTCTACTATTCAGCCTCTTCTCTCATCTCCATATCCACTAACTCTCTTCTAGAACCACATTACACCCACACTCTTCCCTGTTCTTCCTCCCTTCTTTAGAAACCTTGTGCATTCTTCATTCCAGGGCTCGGCTCGATATCACATGAACCAAGTCTTGAAAATGAGTAAAGTTGTTTGTTTGTTTTTTGAGACGGAGTCTCACTCTGTCCTCAGACTGCAGTACAGTGGCATGATCTCAGCTCACCAAAACCTCTGCCTCCCAGGTTCAAGCAATTCTCCTGCCTCAGCCTCCCGAGTAGCTGGGACTACAAGCATGTGCCATCACACCCAGCTAATTTTTGTATTTTTAGTAGAGACGAGGTTTCACCATGTTGGCCAGGATGGTCTCAATCTCTTAACTTCATGATCTGCCTACCTCAACCTCCCAAAGTCCTGGGATTACAAGCGTGAGCCACTGTGTCCGGCAATGATGCTTGTTTTAAGTGCCATGCTTTGGTTACCGGTATTGCAGCTGTTATCATACATTTTGTAATTGGAGTTTACAAATCTATCTCCTTCACTAGTTGAATGCTCATTGATAGCAGGGACTAAAGCACTCATATGTATTGGACAATAGATGCTTACTAAATAATTATTTGAATGAATAAATGAAAGTTATTATAAGACTTTGATTGACCATGTCACACATATGAAATAATAATCAAATGTGGTGGCAAAACATAACTAAAATAGTTAAATACCATTCATAGAAAAATTATGTTCAGTATATGAGGAAATAGTTGTGCTCCATTCTGAACTGAATTAGTGATTCTCAGGGGATTTTCCTCAGTTTTGGACACCATGCCTTTTAATGACTTTTTGTTTTTACAAACAGTGCTGAGTTTATTTATGAAATCCTGAGAAAAATATAATTTAAAAAATCATTACAAATATTGAATTCCCTAGTATCCAGAAATAAGACTTGATTATTTTTGTGTCTATTTTCCAGTCTTCTTCTAAAATTTAATAAGCATCAACATTTCAAAGGAATGTGACAGATGAGACTATAATAATATAATGTTTACATGATGGTAAAGAATAGAGAAACAATTACTAATACTAAAAATGGGAAAGGTAGCTTTTATTAGAGGTACAATGACTTTTTTTTTTGCAATATCTAAAAGATCACCATGCAGAAGAAGAATTAAGCTCAAATCCATTTTTTTAAAGAAAACTAGTATCAAAGAGGTAAAGTTGTAGCTATATTTCAGCTTCATATGTAACTAAGAGCATATTTTAAAATTACAGCTTTGTAAAAATCATAGTAGCTTCCCTTTCAAGGAGTATTTCTTTTACCTGGATATTAAACTGAATATTTATCTAATATTAATATTTATTTAATAATAAACAATGAACTGGTTTATTATTCATTGATAATATTAGAGAAGTGACACATCTATCAAATTATTCCTGGAGATAACCTCTAAAATTCTTCCAAATATAATATTTAGTGATGATGTGACAATGAACTTTTTAGATTCATTATTCAGAATAATGTCAAATAAATTAGTTTCTTATATTATGAACAAGAAATAATACATTAAAAGAAGATAAGTCATTTTACAGAGGTTCAACAGAGATTATATTTATAAAATATTACATTTTAAAAGGAGAAATATGTGTGTTGTTGAATATATAGTTTAATATACATACAGATTCATATATATCTATGATATATGCATACACTTATATCTATGTATTCATATATATATACACACATACACATATATATGCATATATCTATATATACATACACGTATATGTATGTGTAGATCTACATTTATACACATAAATATATATGTGTATATATATTCAACAACAGCAATATAATCAAATGTTCATTATCATTCTATTCATAGTAACCTCAATCTGGAAACTATCCAAAACTCCTCAACAGTAGAATAAACAAAAATTATATATTTACACAATAAAATGCTTTATAGCCATGAGAATGATCAAAATGCCACTATACGTAGCAGCATGAATGAATTTCACAAACATCAAGTTGACCAAAAGACACAAAAGAGCAAATATTACAATCAGGCAAAACTAATGTATGGGGTTAGAAATGAGGATGGGGTCAGCCTTGTGGATGAGTTTTTACTCGGAAGAAGAATCTGGGGTCTTCTAAGAGGGTGGTGATTTTCTGTTTCTTGACATACATATTTAATCTGTGAGAATGCATTGAGCTGAGCACGATATGTGCATCTTCTGTGCACAGGTCTTACTTTGATAGGTTTTTAAAATGGCCTCTACATTCATTAGTTTTCTGTATTCAACACTACAGAAAAAGTCATGTGGCAAAGTGATGAGATTTATATTTTAAAGAATTCAAAGTTCTGAGAACTTGATACATTAAGAGGATCTAAATAATGTGAAATGTTTTTTAAATTATCTAAAAACTTATGAATAAAAACAAGCATTTTAGAGATAAACATTAGCAATGAACTCTGGTCACCTTGATGTATATTTTCTAATTTATACTGAAATCCATATGCAATACTGTAAAAATTAATTATATAGATTTATTATTTAATAATAATTATATAAATCTTTATATATATATATATATATATATATATATGTATCTTTTAGGTTTGTTTCCATGCTGTTTTATAAATATGTTACTTTATTTGTCACAGGAACGTTAGCAGAAATTAAACCTCCCACAATTTATAAGCACTTTCATTTTGAATAAAAATACATAACCGTAATACTGTGCTTCCAAAGGGCCTTCCTCTTACTCAGTAAAGCAGGTGCACTGACTTATCAGACCACAGACCACATTCATCCAGATAATCCTATACAAACAAGAATTTAACTGCCAGCTCCTTCATATTTTCCAAAGTCAATAACATGCAAAGGTATGGATGTTACCCCTGGAACTAAAAATTAATATTGTGCCATGTTCCCAGGTATAGTGGCTCACGCCTGTAATCCCAGAACTTTGGGAGGCGGAGGCAGGTGGATCACCTGAAGTCAGGAGTTTAAGACCAGCCTGACTAACATGGCGAAACCTCATCTCTACTAAAAACACAAAAAAAATTAGCTGGGCATGGTGATACATGCCTGTAATCCCAGCTATTTGGGAGGCTGAGGCAGGAGAATCACTTGAATCCAGGAGGCAGAGGCTGCAGTGAGCCAAGATTCCACCATTGCACTCCAGCCTGGGCTACAAGAGCAAAACTCTGTTTCAAAAAAAAAAAAATACATATGTATGTATATATACATATAGTGCAATGTAATCTGTTACAAAATATTAACACCTTTGTTCTATGGCAGAGTGATATGATTTGACTATGTCCCACACTAATCTCATCTTGAATTGTAGTTCCCATAATCCCCATGTGTTGTGGGAAATTCCTGGTGGAAGGTAATTGAATCATGGGAGTGGTTATCCTGATGCCGTTCTTGTGGTAGTGAATTAGTTCTCACACGATCTGACGGTTTTATAAGGAATTTTCCCCCTTTTGCTCAGCACTTATTTTTGCCGCCACCATGTGAAAAAGGATGCGTTTGCTTCCCCTTCCACCATGATTGTAAGTTTCCTGAGGCCTCCACAGCCATGAGGAACTATGAGTCAATTAAACCTGTTTTCTTTATAAATTACCCAGTCCTGCGTATGTATTTATTAGCAGTGTGAGAATGAACTAATACACAGAGGTTGGCAAATGTTTTCTGAAAATGCCCAGATAGTACATATTTAGGCTTTGCAGGTCATAGGCTCTCTGCCACAACTGCTTATCTCTGTTCTTGTTGTGTGGAAGCAGACACAGACTATAGGTAAATAAATTAGTGTTGCTGTGTTCCAATAAAACTTCATTTACAAAAACTTTGAGTCAGTCAGTTTTGGCCCATAGGCTGTAGTTTTTCCAAATCCAGTTCTAAGAGAATAAAAAGATGTTTTGATTTCATTCATTTTGTTTTTTCCTTTTCTGTATGGTTAACAAACCAGTAATCTATTGTCATCATTCAGTCGTTGCTAATCTAGGGTAACCAGATCTTTGAATTTCCTTAAACTTTTCTCAGTATCAAAGTTTGAGGAAAACAATACATTTATCTAGTATGCACTAAAAGAAATGTCAGTCTTCCATGCTTTTCACTAGAATTGTCCCACATTCTTCCTTTAAAAACATTTTTGCAACCTTTTTTTGCTAGTTAATTACTATCCACCCATTAAAACTTAGCCTAAATTTCCTATCTCTGCAAAAGCCTTTCCTGTGCACCCTGGGTCATCTCTTCTCACATGACACTCACTGTCTCTCTTTTCTATCTCTTATTATAGTTGATAGGCAACTTAGAGCAGTTGGTTATATTTCAGAATCTAAAACTAGAGACCTAGGCTTAAATCTCAGCTCTGAATTCATTACTTTTGCAACGTTCAACAAGTTGTCAACCTCCCTATGCCTGTGTCTTTGTCTTTAACATAGAAATAATAATAGTCACCTACTACATGGGGTTTTGATGATTAAATGCATATAAAGCACTTATAACAATGTCTACGCACAAAAATTATGAGTTAGCCATTGTTAATAATAGTGAAGTAAACAAATAATTTTTTCATTCACTTACTAAAAAATATTCATGAAGCAACTACTACTTATTAAGTATCCTTCTTTATCATATGAACTACATAAATGCAGAAATTGGGTTCCCATAGTTTTCCATTGCTAAATAACAAATTGACACAAATGTATAGCTTATAACAATACCAACTTATTAGCTCTTAGTTCCCTAGATCGTAAGACACCCAAATCTATGTTGAGGATATCACAAGACCGACATCTAGGTATTGGCTGAACGGGGCTCTTCTCTGGGAACTGTGGGAAATAATTCACTCCTGAGATTATTCTCTCAATCCTGCTGTCCTACTATTAGCAGATTTCAGATCCTTGTAGTTTAAGGACTGAGGTCTTTTTCTTGTAGGCTTGTAACTGAGCCCTATCTCAGCACCTGTGGATGGGAGCTTTTGTCTTTGATCCAGCAATGAAACATCACATCTCCCTCATCCTTTGTATCTCTCTGATTTCTACACTCACCACTAGCCAGAGAAAGCTCAGGGTGTTTAAGAGCTTATGTAAAAACATTGAGCCCACCTGGATAAGCCAGGATAAACTTCCTACTTTAAAGTCACTTGTGCCCTAAAGCATATTATTATCATAGGAGTGATGTCTCAGCATATTTACGGGTTCCAGGAACTAGACCAGATCATCTTTGGCATGGGTGAAAGGGGAGTGAGGGGAAGGCTTAAAATCCTGTCTACCAAAAAATGCATAATGAATACTCAATAAATATGAAGGAAAAATAACTTAGCCATATTACTGTGTTTCCAAAAGGTCTTCCTCTCGCTCAGTAAAGCAGGTTTTCTGACTTAGTCCACAGACCACAGTCATCCAGATCATCATGCTGACCAGAGGCTTCCATTGATTACGAATGAAGGTATTTATTATTTCTGAATAGTGTCTTCCAGATGGACAAAAAAAATTCCTTAAAATATAATTTGTGGAAGAATGCTTTTAAAAGATTCTCTAAATCCCACTTTGTGATGGTGTGTGATCTTTTTGATATGCTGTTGAGTTCAGTTTTACTAGTATTTTGTTGATGATTTTTTTTTTGCATTTATGTTCACCAGAGTTATTGGACTGCATTTTCTTTTCTCGTAGCACCATTATCTGACTTTGGTATGAGGATAATTCTGGCCTCAGAAAATGTATTTGGAAGTGTTCTATCATCTTCAGTTTTTTGGAAGAGTTTGAGAAGAATTGACATTAATTCTTTAGATTTGCAGTAGATATCATTCATGAAGCCATTTGGTCCTGAGTTTTTGTTGTTGTCATATGGAGGTTTCTGATTACTCATTCAACCTTCTCATTCATTGTTGGTCTGTTCAGATTTTCTACTTTTTATGATTCAGTTTGGGTAGATGCTATGTCTCTAGAAATTTATCTATTTCCTCTAAGTTATCCTATTTCTTGGTATAATGTTCTTGATTCCTTGCATTTCTGTAGTATCAACTAAAATGTCACCTCTTTCATTTGTAATTTTATTTGAATCCTCTCTTTTCTCTTGCTTAGTCTAGCTAAAGGTTTATTAATTTTATTAATCTTAAAAAAGAAAACTCTTAGCTTTCTTGGCCTTTTCTATTGTCTTACTAGTTTGTATTTTATCTGTGTTTATTCTGATCATTATTATATCCCGACTGCTAACTGCTCTTTTTCTAGTTTTTCTGTCGCCCAGGCTGGAGTGCAGTGGTGCCATCTCTGCTCATGCAATCTTTGCCTCCAGGGTTCAAGTGATTCTCCTGTCTCAGCCTCCTGAGTAGCTGTGATTGCAGACGTGCACCACCATGCCCAGCTAATTTTTTGTATTTTTAGTAGAGATGGGGTGTCACCATGTTGGCCAGGCTGGTCTCAAACTCCTGACCTCAAGTGATCCACCTGACTCAACCTCCCAAAGTGCTGGGATTACAGGCGTGAGCCACTGTGCCTGGTCTCTAGTTTTTTTAAAGATATACACTAGATCGTTTATTTGACATCTTTCTGTTCTCTTAATGTAGGCATTTATAGTTAGAAACTTTCTCCTTAGCACTGCTTTTGCAGCACTTCCTACTTTTGAGTATGCTGAGTCTCTCTTTTGTCTCAGGATACTTTCTGATTCCCCTTTTGGTTTCTTCCTTCACCCATTAGCTGTTCAGGAATGTGTTGTTTGATTTCTACATATTCCGGTACTTTTCAAAATTCCGTACATTATTGATTTCTATACAATTACTGTCAGAAAAGACTTCTATGTTTTTAAATTTGAAAAGACTTGGGCTGGGTGTGGTGGCTCCCACCTGTAATCCCAGTACTTTGGGAGGCTGAGGTGTGCGGGTTACGAGGTCAAGAGATCAAGACCATCCTGGCCAACATGGTGAAACCACATGTTTACTAAACATACAAAAATTAGCTGGGTGTGGTGGCAGGCACTTGTAATCCAAGCTACTCGGGAGGCTGAGGCAGGAGAATTGCTTGAACCGAGAGGCGGAGGTTGCAGTGAGTGGAGATCATACCACCACATTCCAGCCTGGTAACAGGGCGGTACTCTGTCTTAAACAAAACAAACTATTAAGACTTTTTGATCCAACATATTCTGTATTATGGATAATGCTCCCTGTGCAATTGAGAAGAATGTTATTCTGCTAATGTTAAATAGAATGTTCTGTATATGTTTGTCAGGTCTGTTGATCTAAAATCTAATTCAAGTCAAATGTTTTCATACTGATTTTTTTGTCTAGATAACTTGTACATTGTTAAATATGTGGTGTCGAGGTTTCCTACTACTTTTGGGTTGCTCTTTGTCTCTTTAGTTCTTTTAACGCTTGCTTTATATATTTTGATTCTCCAATGTTGGGTGCATATAGACTTATAATTATTATATCCCCTTGATTGATTGATCCCTATAGCATGATACAGTGACCTTCTTTTTCTCTTGTGACAGATTTTGACTGAATGACTATTTTGTCTAATATAAGTATAACCATTGCTAGTCTGTTTTAGCTACCATTTGCATGAAATACATTTTTTCATCCCTTTATTCTCATTCTATGTGTGTCCTTAAGGCTATAATGAGTAGGCATTGAGTGGTTTGTTTATGCCACTATAACAAAATGTTAGATCCTGGGTAATTTATTTAAAAGAATAGGAAATTGTTTTTGATGGTTCTGCAATCTGGAAAAATTCAAGATCAAGGTGTAGGTAGGATTGGTGCCTGATGAGGGTTGCTCTTTACTTCCAAGATGATAATTTGTTGGTACATTTTCTGGAGAGGAAGAAATGTCCTCACTTAATAGAAGGAGTTAGGAAATAAGAAAGTGCTTCCTTCAACTTTCAATCTCAAGCCCTTTTATAAGGGTGCTCACCCCATTAATGTGAGTGGAGTCCTCATAACTTAATCACCTCCTAACAAGTACATCTCTTAAAACTGTTACATTGCAGATTAAGTTTCAACAAAAATTTTGGAGAGGATACTATTATTCAAACAATAGCAGCAGTATATTGCTGGATTTTTTTTTTTTTAGATACATTCAGTCATTCTGGGTTTGGTTTTTTTTTTTTGAGTTGAGAATTTATTCTATTTATATTTAAAGTAACTATTAATAAAGAGGGCTTACTACTGCTATTTTGCTAATTGCTTACAGACTGTTTAGTTGCTCCTTTGTTCCTTTTTCCAATCTTGTTGTCTTCCTTAAATTTTTGTAGTTATATGCTTTGATTTATTTCTCTTTACCATTTGTGTGTCTACTAGAAGCTTATTCTTTGTGGTTATCATGGGGCTTACATAAAACACCTTATGCATAATTTTTAAGTTGATAATAATTTAACTTCAGTTAAACACAAATCCCTACATTTTACCTCTCCTCTTCCACACTTTATGTTACTGATATTGCAGTCTAAATTTTTTATATGATATATCCATCAACAAGTTTTTATAATTTTAGGTAACTTTGTTTCAATTACTTTTTGTTGAAAATATTTCTAAAATATATCAGGTTCTTATATTGTCTTAGTAACTACAAACTGTTGACAATAAAAGTCTGATTTTAATTATTTCAGATTTTTCCAGTATCACAGGCATCACTGTTCTGAGAGTTGATGCTTCTCATACAAGACTGTAGATGTCTTGTATTGGAATGTTAAACATAAAACGTAACCTCATTGAAGCTTTTTTATTCTAAATTATCAACATTGGTTGTTGTCTTGTTACTGGCTTCACTTCAAATTCCCAAAATATACCTGCTTCAGATTAGTTGTACCTGTTTGAAATTACAATAAAATTGTGTTCACTAAATTTTATCTTTGGGATCTTTTGTTCAAATAAATATTAAACTCTAACAAAACATAAAAGATATTAAGAAAGTGGTATTGTGGGAGAGAGTTATAATTCATCATCCTCTTGAAGTCACATCTAGTCTTCATGCTAACTGGCAAACAAAATGAGAGTGTACATGAGCTATCTCACTTTCAAGCAAAAACTTTCAAACCAGCATGTGGTTCACATAACTGTCCTCATTTTCTTCTGCCAAGAGATTGGGAATTTTACAGAAAAAGGGTGCTTTATATGTGTGGATCTCAGAGTAAATATGTTAAGGAACAACCAATCTAAGATCCTCTTGTAGCAAGAATGAGAAGTAATCCTCTAGTACTGTTTGTTACCACAGCATAACTTAGCATATAGTGACTGATGCATGTAGTCATAATTATGTGTTTATTGAACAGTTTTATACTTTCTATATGTATCAGGCTTAACACTAAACACTTGAAGATAAAGAAATAGAAGTAATGCCTGTCCCTAAAGTAGTTTATGCTGTAGTAAGATAAAAATACTAACCAGAGAATTAGATTACCTATACCTACAAATTGTCTTCCAATTTTATTCTCATCCCTTGAATTCTAAAATTGTCTGGATCTTTATAACAAAGTAGAGAAAATTAATCAATATGTGAGTCAGTTGGATGAGATAACCTTGGAGATTGGAATGCTCCATGAAGCTATCAGCAAGGGGGTTATCATTCCTTTTAGCAACCACTATCCATACCAGAAGCATGGGTGCAAATAGGAGAGTTTCTATGTCCAGCTACGGTAAAGAAGCTGTGAGAACTTGTAGGGAAGTTTCCTTCTTTTTGAATGTCCATGAGAAAAAAAGAGAATCCACTTTTCAGCCAATATTCTTCCACTTCTGAATGGAAGCCATGGTACCCAGCAGTTCTTGCTGCTGACTCTGCCACCCAGAATTGCTTTCCAGATTCATCAAACACCACTGTGTAGCATAGGGTGTGGGGTGTCGGAGACCTAGTGAAGGAACTCTAGAGAAATACAAAGGCCAATGTATTATTAGGCTATGGCTTGCTTTTGGTTTTCCAAAAAGTCTCATGTATGGAAATGAAGCAATTGAAGCCAGCATGAGTTGGGTCTGATGGCGGTCCTCTTTTTTAACAGGAGTAGACAGCATTTTATGGGCCTCATAAAAGGGTTTATGAGGTTTTGATGGGAAGTTGGCAGCCCAGGCTGCCTACAGTGACCCGATGAAAAACAGCTCTTCTCTACACCTTCACAAAGGGTTTATGACTGTGATTGTTTACTCAGACCCAAGGCAGAGCAAGGCCAGTGAAGTCAAAGATGTGGGCTTCAGAAATTAAGATAGAGGGAATAATTTAGCTCTCACATGTTAGAACTTGGAAAGGCATCAGCCCACAGCAGGATTCATCATTGAGATCCTGGGGAGGTTAAAAAGACTTGGTTCATTGGTTCACTGGGCACACTTACAGATGCCTTTCTTCCAACTTTACCAAGTGACTGCTCTCTTCCTTCCACTTCACATTAGGGCATTCTGTATGATGACTAAATGTATAGGCTTTGAAGACATAAGGTCCAACTTCAAATTCTTTCTCCGGTGACTTGCCAGCTGTGTGACTTTAGGTAAGACAGTTAACCTCTCTGATCCTCTGTTTCCTACTCTTGCTTAATAGCAATTAAATGAGATTACTTCTATAAAGTTCTTAAATAATATCTGCTACGCAGTGACCATTTAGAAATAAACGTTTATTTGCCAGAAGATCTGAGTTTGATATTCAGTTTTATCATCCTTACTGACAACATGGAAGAAGTGGAAGAGATGTAAGAATAAATCAAGATATTATGTATCAACATGATTTATAAATTTTAAGATGAAATTCAAATTTTAAACAGATTATACAGTCCTACAAAATAGGTTCTTGAGTAATAAAAATAATAATGACCAAATATTAATATAGTGGGAATCATGTGTCAAAGCCTATTCCAAGCACTTTTCATGTATTAATTCTTAATTTTCATTGATCACTATGAGCTACCTAGTTTATTATCTCCATTCTACAGAATGAAGGCAACTGAGGCACAGAGAGATTGGAGAACTTGCCTAAGGAAGAGCAAATATTAAAACTCAGGTAACCTTATTTTTTATCTTCAACATATTGATTTTCTAGAATTTCTACAAATATTTCCAAATTTAGATACACATTTTGAAATTGTCAAGCATGTAGATTTTTTTTTTCTTCCTTAGTGAACCAGATGGCTGGTTTTATGTATGTGGTAAATGCAGATATAGCTAATTCCACAATAAGAAAACATGTAGCTTATCAAGTTTATGCATCTTTATCTTATTCATTTCACAAATACTAATTGAATGTTTACTATGTGGTAGCTACCATGGCAGATGCTAACAGGGAAATGCTAGCAAATTTCTTAAACACTTATTAGATTTTTTTAATCTACTATTACCGACCCATTTAGTCACTGTTTTATATCTTACTTTAACCTGGCTTCCACCATGATCATTCTGATTAACTGTACCTCAAACAACCTATTCTAGTCACTGCAAAGCTTTTGTATGTGTGTATATATGTATCATTATATCAACCTTATTAAACTCTTCATTTCTCAACATTTTTTTAAAATTCCATGCTTAGCTCATATAACACTACTCCCACCAGAAAGTAGTTTTCATTGACTCATTTTCCTCCCCAAGATTTTATGCATGGAACATTCAATTACTCCCCACTGCTTCATAACCAAACTCCATATTTTAATATTCAGTGCTCTTCAAGATCAGTTCCTATGCTACTTGGCTACCTTTACCTCTCATTACTTTCTTCATACATGAAATCTTTCAGTAAAATTAATTCCTCAGTCTTCATTATTTGTCCTATCTCTGAATATTTATCCAATTTCTTTCTCAGAATTGTCTTCTCTGTTAGCCTTCTTCTCTCCTAAGCTTGAGTCTCAGTTAGAAGTAACTACCCTTTCTCCATAACTCAATGGTAATTATCTGTGCCCTGCTCATGACCCTCTCAAGATATTCACTGTATTTTACCTTGAACTATTCAAGGTAGAATATAGCCCATTCTATGATTATATTTTAGCCTCTAGTATGCTGTAAAGACCTCAAAGGCACAGACTAGGCCTTCATCATTATGTTCATTCTCAAGTCTAGCACAAAATTATACTCCTGGTAAATGAGTTCCTGTTCAAATAAGTGTTATTGGATGGATGGCAGGCTGGATGGACCGATGATCATTGGATCACATAACTAATAAGTGAATCTTCCTACTAATAAATACATTGAATGACATTTGGGACAATAATTGATTAAATATCCATGTTTTGTCATCTTCTGTAAATATTTTTATTTTAGAAAATATTCTTAATTTCTATTATCAGCAAAATTACAGGAAAAAAGCCTTAAATAAACTAATTGTTGTCAACACTGGATTGAAATTCTGGGATTCTGCATATTGTAGATTGGCCACATCTCTGAGTATCTCCAGAGTCCTTATTTCCATGCCTCTAGTTCCTCTGAACTCTGAAGAGAACTTAAATAGCCTCTATGTATCCCTCTGGCTCTGGAAATTTCTAGGTTCATCTTGCCTCTTTCCATGAATAGTTTGGACTCAGATGTTGTAAATCTTCAAACAAGGAAAAATTGAGAAGGAAATTTCATAGCACACAATTCACAGTCGTTTGACAAGGTGTCTGGGAATAAAGCAGGGCTTGTGCCAACCAGGGAGCTGTTTTAGAGGTGTTATAAGAAAAATTTTAGCTGAATTAAATTTAAAGGAGTTTAATTGAGCAATGAACAATTCGCAGATTTGGTAGCCTCCAAAATCACAGCAGATTCAGAGAGACTCCAGAAATGTTTCAGGGTCAGAACAAATTCATAGACGAAAGAAAAGGGGAAGTGACATATAGAAATCAGAGGCGAGGTATAAAAACAACTGCAGGTTACAGTTCAGCATTTGCCTTATTTGAACACAGTTTGAATACTCAGCAGTGTATGAATGGTTGAAGTATGGCTGCTGGGACTGGCCAAGACTCAGCTATTGTTACAGGTGCATACTCCTAAGTTAGGCTGTCAGTCTTTTCTACCTATTAAGTCCTCAAGGACTCAAATATACAAATACAGAGTCCTCTTGAGAGACAAGACTAGGCTTTTCAAACCAAAGACTCAAAGGAATCATGAAACCTTCTTATGAATGAGATACCATCATGAGCCACTTACCAATGCTGTCTCTCCAGAAAACCATTCAAGACACTTAAAAAAGAAATCAGACTTATATGATACATATACATAAAATGAAAAGACCAACTGCTATTTGACACGACTATTGGTAATGTCCATGATATGTGAAGCATCTCAGACCCAGGAAATTCTCCAGCAGTGCATTCAGTTCAACATAGCAAGTACTTCACTGCATGAAAAACACTTTGAAGACAAAAAAGAAATCTTACTTTTTGTAGCCTTCCTGATATTTACAGTAACACCATTAACTGTTTTCTTTATCGATAGCAAAAAAGGATACCTTTTGCAATTTAATTAGATGTTCTATATTGCTACAAGGAATTGCCTTCCAAAAGGAGGTTCAGGTATAATACTAATTTACAATTCAATATATAATTAGATATGCAAATAATTGTTAAATACAATCAATAATAAAGACTGTTCTGTGGGAAAAAAAAAAGAAGTACAGAGTCCTTCTTGGGCCATGTTCAGAGAGAAATTTTGAAAAGGATATTTATGAAAAGAAAAATGTCAGCTACCAATAGTTGCTCCAAAATCTAAAACTTTAGAATTTTGTGTTGAGATCATGGATTACCTTGAGCAGTGATTCTCAGAGTGGACAGATAATAGATAGATGATAGAGAGATAGAGATAGAGATAGATAGATACATAGATACATAGATTATAGAGATTAGAGACAGATGGAGATACAGATATATACCTATGTGTGCATAATGTATACACACATATATCAGTATGTATATGTAAATATGTATATACACACATTTTATACATATGTATACACAGGAATATTTGTATATGTGTTCATACATGATGTATTCAAAAAATTGAAACTTTAAAGAGCATAAATAATGAGAAAAAAGGCAAAAACATGAAGTAGAAATAGTGCTAACTTCATACAGCTGCAATGAAACAGATTTTCTATTTATGTGCTTTAAAAACAAAGAAGCAGACTCTTTTGAAGATACTTGTTATTACTCTGCAGGTGAAGCTATTGCTCTGTACTTGTCAGCAAGAAGTACAGAGAAAAGTTGTCATGGATTAGTAATGAATGTGTTTTCTATCATGTCCATTATTTCATCAGATTTTTTCTAGCCCCTAAATTCTCCCTCAATAGAACAAAATAAAATAATAAAAATAAAGGCAAAGAATTGTGTTGCATTTTTAATAAAGGCACATCCTGGGAAAGTATACTATTATGTGACTTTTAGCGAGCCTTTGACTCATCTCCACTTACTCATTTGCCAAGGAAATGTGGAAAAAGGGAGAAAGATGAATGCAAGAGGTGGTCCACAAGTTATCAAAATTCAGGCACAGCTTCCTCATTTCTTAGAAACAAAACAAAGAATAAATATTAAAACTATGATAGAAAGCAAGTTCTGGTAATTATAAGTAAGAATTTATTCAACTAATTTTTCCAGAAAAAAAAAAAGTAAAGCTTGATTTGTTTGGATTCAGAGGCATGGTTATGGGGAGAGCCCTGGGATTACTAATATTTGAGTGTCTGGCATATGAGTTTTAGAAATATCAGACACTCAAATATTAGCAACTGTTGTAACTTCCTTTCTATCGTAGTTTTAATATTTATTTTTTTGTTTTGTTTTGAAGAAATGCGGTACCTGTGCTTGAATTTTGATAACTTGTGGATCAGCCTGATAAACATGGAGGAACCCCGACTCTACTAAAAATACAAAATTAGCCAGGCTTGGTGGTGCATGCCCGTAATCCCAGCTACTCAGGAGCCTGGGGCAGAAGGACTGCTTGAACCTGGGAGGCAAAAGTTGTGTTGAACCGAGATCGTGCCATTGCACTCCAGCCTGGGCAACAAAAGTGAAACTCCGTCTCAAAAAAAAAAAAAAAAAAGAAAGTAAAAAAAATGTCACCCTTGGATGCCTCCAACCAACTTTGTAAAGCACATGCTTTTCCCCCATTACACAAATGAGGTTATAGAACTATACACTTTAAAATGGTTAATTTTATGCTACATAAATTTTACTTCAATAAAATACATTTTATGCATGGCTTAAAAAACAAGAAAGAAGGTTGAGTGCTCTCCAACCTAAAGCTATCCAGATATTAATTCGTAGACCCATCATATAAGCCCAGTAGCCTGCCCCAAAGTTCTGAGCTTCATAATCATCTTTGTTTGATCTGTTACTGTACATTCCAGTATTAAAGTGCTTTATTTTACATATCTGATTATTTTTCACACACTACAAGTAAAAGATAAGAAAGTTGAGGCATTTTAGCATTAATATCATGGATAGGCAAACTGAGCCTCAGAAAGTTTATTTGCCCAGATTCACTTGTTATTTTACTGCCTAAAACCTATATGTAGCTCTGGTTCAAAAGCACTCTGCGTTTCACCAAACTCAGCATCAAGACAAAGCAATGCATATACCTTTCTATTCCTTCAACGCATTGTCCTATTTAAAAAACAGATTACAATTATACATATACAAACACACATATTATTCTGCAGAATTATTTATGATATACATTATATATGGAAAGGTGTAATTTTTCATTAGCACAAAGAATCCAGGCCAAATTGTTCAAATGTAGGAAGTCTGAATAAAGAATATCAGAAACTTCTCCAGCCAAAGAAAATTGCATAAACACAAAAAACACTAATAGCTGTATTCTGTAATAGTAATAGAAGTATGAGTTTATCTTTGCTTGATTGGACTAAAACAGCATTTTAATGAAAGAACTTTCATTTGACATTTAGTTAACTATAACTTCAGAGAATTACATTACAAAACGAGAGGCAATCTCATTTCATTACAAAATGAGAGGCAATCTTAGCAATGATTACAATTCTTATTTTATTCTCCCAATCGATATCCTCCAAACTTTCTGTAGTAGGATTTATTTTTCTGCTTCTGATTTAAAGGAGAAATGGAAGAGGGCCGGGGAACTTCCCAGAAGACATTGTCCCAAGAAACAATATTGTATTACAATCTCCAAAAAAGAGACACATACATTAGCAGTTTTTAAACTTATAGCCACCATTCAAAGATTAAAAGTAGGCATTATTTTCCTTAAAATAAAAGAGGAAATTGAAGTCAACTATATCCAGTTACTTTCCCAAATTTGCATAGCTAATGTGTGGCTGAAATGAAGATTAGAACCAAAATGTAGTCATGGCCTGTCTACTGTATCACCTCGTTACACTGGAAATTAATTTAACTTATCTCAGGTCTAGAAAATATTGAGAAGTTTCATTAATATCAGATGGTCATAATGTCCTAGAGTCATGATGTTCTAGAGGTAACTACAAGTAGTAGTAACAGATGACTTGAGATTGAGTGTGTGCATGAATTAGAAAGAGAGAGTGTGTGTGTGTGTGTTTGCACGTGTACACACATGTGTGCTGACGTATAGGTGCTGGCAATGGGGAGCTGACCATCACGAGCCCATAGAACACTCTGATGTAAATCAGAATAGGGTGCCCCTAACTGGATCAGATATTGACAGTCACTCTCCCCTAGGTCAGGTGCCTAATGTAGTGACCTCAAAATGCAGAATGCAAAAGAGATGTAGAGGAGACAAGAGATAAAATTGAAGACAGTGAAGCCATGTGAGGCTTGAATACTAACTTTCTGCCATGTATGTGGATTCATTAAAGAATTTTACAAAGGAGTCAAACTGGAAGCAAAGAAGAAGCAGATTATGACAGCAGTTGTAGTGAGGTCAAAGTTGATGTTACAACTTTCTTTTCTGTAACTGATTTCACATTCTGTCAAGCCTCCATTGCTAGCAACAGGAGAAAAAAGAAATAAAATAGTCAATTAAAGATAACGTGTGGCCTTCTGTTTTTTTTGTTTTGTTTTTTTTGTTTGTTTGTTTGTTTGTTTTTACAAAGCTCTTCTAGAAGTTCAAGCACAAATAATTTTGGATTTGTTCTTCCTTCTCTTGCCTTAACTTAAGAACTGCATTTTAAGATGGGGGAGAGAATTTACATACCAAAGTGGCATCAGCTTTTGGGCTCTTGTGTTGTCATCAGAAACTTCCCTTATCTCCCAGAGATATCCTTCACGCTGCCTTGTATCTGGACATCCTGAGATAATGTCCACTGAAGTACAGTAGATCACCTCTGATTTTCTTAGGTATCTTGCCTACCTATTTATTCAATAAATATTTATTGGGTACCAAGTATTTACCAGGCAGTGTTCTAGGTTCTGGAAATATAAAATAACCAACCAAAAAGAAAAACACCCCTGCTTGATTGTGTTCACATTCCACTTACTGCTAACGTCTCTGCTGTAACTTCTGGTCCAAGACCCCCAAAGTCCCTACCCCTGTGAACATCTTAACCTAACCTCAGCCCTTTATTTGTACACCAGTGCCTTCAGCATTTTTGTGCTTTTTTATATCACCTTAGGATTAAAGGTTCTGGAAGACCATTAAACCCATCTAGATACTGTCTTCAGCTGGATGTAAACTACATCCCATACATCATAGGAATACATTGTCGTTTTGGTAAATGCAGGGCTAGAACGTCCCCAGGCTATGCCACAATCAGTGGAGAATAAGCTTCCCCTGAAAGGAGAGAAGTCGGGGGCAATATGTAGGCATCTGATCCCTTGCCTTTCAATTCCCCTTACCCTGTATAACATCTAACTCAGAAGAGAGCTTTCTACTTCCTTTTCGCCTCTCTTGTTTCTTTATATTATGTCCTTTTTATATCTTACTTTAATCTCATGATCTCTTAACAGCAAAAAGTTTAGCTATTCCAAGGTAAAATATAGCAATAAATAAAAATATATTGTCTTTATTAAACAATGATCCAGTTTTAAATTCAAGAGGATAAATCAAACACATGAATCATGAATAAGAACTCCAGGGCAAATGCCTACTCAGACTTCTACATGGTGGGTAACGTAGTTATCACATCAGGGGTAATGTCTAGGTATCTTTCCCATTAATTGAGATGATGACATTATTCACAGCCACAGAGAACACAGGAAAACTGTTAAGATGGCTGCCTGCCTCATATTTTCCTATTGGCCTTGAGATATCTGAGGAATCTTTGAATGAAGATGTTCGTCTATGTTTCAAAATCTGCAATGAGGATCCATATATGTGAATCCTTAGCAATGCGGTGTTATCTGAAGCCATGGAGAGATTGTCTTATCCAACTCTCTCTCTTCACTGCTGCAACTCACTTCACAGATCTGAAATCTGTCACTTATAAAAGTTTACTCAGTGACATACGCTAGGGCAAATGCCTATTTTGAGGTAGAGTCAACCTAAAGATTTCTTAACTCCCAGCCCAACAACGAAGTCCATAATAAGTTCAGACATAATGCTTCATAATGAAAGAAATGAAAAAGCAAACCAAATGTACACATTTCAACCAAAATATTAGGTTCAGAGATATTACACATGTGAGAGAATTTTAAAGTTAAACTATCCCTGGTTGAACTGCTTCCTGAAACACCTGCCACATTTAGTTGTCATCAAAGTGAATTCATTAAAAAGCAGAACAGCCCCCAGGGCAAGAGATTCTTTGCATAAATTAGGTGTGAGGGATGAAAAGCATATTTGAAATGTCTCCATAGGAGAGTACAGAAATATTAGTTTGCTGCAGAGCTGAATAACTTCCTAGAACAAACTCTTGAGAGTCTGTGGTTCTGTTTCTGTAACATGAAGAGAAATGACTACTCATGAGAAGAACAGCAGTTCTGAGGGGAGTATCAGGTTACACTTCCATTGGTTAACAAATATCTAAGCAGGCAGCTCTTCTAAAATGCAATCTCCAAAGTAAATCCTGTGTCTTCTCCTTCAGATTGATTGATCAAAGTACAATTGATAGCACTTACAATGCCCTGACAATTCAGAATATCCACCCCCATAGAGTCAAAGACTGGGACTCATTTTCTAAAATTATTTTAACACAATTACTTTTTTTTACTCAAACATGTCAAGATGTCTAACAGGAAAGTTGGTTCTACAATTTTAAAAAACTTTCAAATTAAAAGCAGTTGACATTTTTGTAAGTGTATCATGGGGCAAGTAACAGAAGGGTGTGCATCCACCACCCCACTCACATAACCATACACTTCTCATCCTTTATGACACAACCTAATAGTGCATCTCAACACCTCATGTTCTCAATGCAAGGTTCAAGTATCTGAGATGATAAGAAGCAACGCTCTCTGGAAAACTAATTAGAAAGTGATAGATAATTATTTATCAAATTATGTTCTGAGTTTTAAAACATAATCTACTGTTTGGTGTAATATCACAAAATTTTCTCCAGGATAAAAAATAAAAACAGAAAAACTCATGTCATATGTACACTGAAACCCCATTTTCCATGTAGACTTGCAAGGGAATCTGTTTGTCATTCATTCGTTATTCATTCATGTAATAATCAGAGCTAGGTTCAAATCACAGCTCTCCACTATTGGTTACATGTTATGTTCCAGATACTTCACCAGGCTGTGCAGAGAAATACCTTTAAAAAACATAAACACTGCCCTCAAGGATTTAGCAGTACAATGTGGACCCAGACATTCAAATAAAGAATTGACATAAAAATTACTGAATGAAGAGGAGGAGGAGGAGAAGGTGGAAAAGAAGCAGAAGGATAGACGGGTGTGCAAGGGAGCTCAGAGGCAGGAATAGATAGGTCAGGGAAGGCATTCCAGAGGGTAGAAACATTAGAGAGCCTCAATGGAGGAGCAGGAGATTTCTAAGCAGTTTCAGGAGAGGTGATCCTTCACATGGGTGGCGGCCTTGGCAAGGAATACTTTACAACAAAATTTTAAGGTAGGGACCATCTGTCCACAGATTTGTGTATTTCACCATTGTCTTAGTCCAGGATGCTATACCAAAGGGCATAGATTGGGTGGCTTACAAACAACAGAAATTATTCTCTTAGGCATAATCTTCAACCTAAGAACGCACTGCTAGGTTGTACGTTTCTGTTTGGTAAACATAAACCCCGGTTTACCTGGCCTTTCCCATCCTTAGCTCAGATTTTAACATTAGTTCCCCAAAGGGAGGCATTGGTATAGCTACTTATAAGGTGTCTTAGGAGTGCCTTGGGTATAAGTTACAAGTGAATTCAAATCCCTCCTTCACTCTGTCCTAGCTGTGTGACACTGAGCTTAAATTTTCTGAACTTTAGTTTTTTCAAAAATCCACATAGGTAAGACTGTAACTCACTGGGTCATTTGAAATTGAACAGTTCTGGAGGCTGAAAGTCTGAGATCAGAGTACCAGCATGGTCAGCGTTTGGTGAGAAGCACCTTCTGGGTTGTAGAGTGCTGACTTCCCATTCCCTCTAATTCCATCCATGAGGTCTCTACCCTCATGACCTGTTACCTCCTAAAGACCCACTCCAAATGGCCCCATCACATTGGGGGTTAGAATTGCTATACATGATACTGGGGGTGGAGGGAGTGGGGATAAGCATTCAGTTCATTCCAACCATTTCTCTCTTACTTGAGTGCTTTAGAGTATTTCTCTTGTTTCCCAGAATCTCTACAATAACTTTCAACCTAAGAATGTACTATTAGGTTGTACGTTTCTGTTTGATAAACATAAAACCCTGATTACCTGGTCTTTCCCATCCTTAGCTCAGATTTTAACATTAGTTCCCTAAAAGGAGGCATTGGTATAGCTACTTATAAGGTGTCATAAGAATATCTTGGGCATATGTTATAAATGGATTCAAATCCCTCCTTCACTCTGTCCTAGCTGTGTGACACTGAGCTTAAACTTTCTGAGCTTAAACTTTCTGCATAGGTAAGACTGTAACTCATTGGGTCATTTGAAATTGAATAGTCAATTTATTTTCCTACATAAAGACTGATACCATTTTCTTCAATAAGAATATGCAAAAAGAAATTTTTGGCAAATCTGATGCTATACATTTTCATAGATATGTTTAAAATATGCAAATGCATTCTCCTAATAATATGATATGAACTCTTGTGTAAGATAATGTTTTATGTAAAGTAGTATTTGAATTTTAAAAACTGTTATTTTAACTCATATTTTGTGAACCTGTTTTATTGCAATTGTTTAAATGTATAGTCAACATCAGTGCCTTTATCATCACTGAACACAAGCTTCAAGTCATCCAAAACCAATTTTCAGAGCACAGTATTGTCACTTACTTAAAATATGGCACTTTTTATGCTATAACACTGTTTGACTCCTTGTATAATGCTGTCTCTGGAATTTCATCACGGAGTACAAGTGCCCATTTGCTTTTTCTGACTGTGCTATTAAAAATATTCAAGGTTTAGTCCAGCTGTGCAGAAATAAATCAAAGTAAGGAACATGAGAATGACAAAATTAAGTTTAGAAATGAAACAAAGAATAAAAGGAAAAGAATAAAACGGGGAGGGAGAAAGAAAGGAAGAGAGGGAGAGAGGGACGGAGGAAAGAAGGAAGAGGAAGAGAGGGAAGAGAAGGAGGGAAAGAGAAATAAAGAGAGGGAGAGAAAAAATGAAGGAAGGAAGTGAGGAAGGAAGGGAAGGATATAGGAAAAGAGACCAGGAGAGAGGGAAGAAGAAAAGAGAAAATGAGGCTGGGCGAGGTGACTCACTCCCTGTAATACCAGCACTTTGGGAGACAGAGGCAAGTAAATCACTAAAGGTTAGGAGTTCAAGACCAGCCTGGCCAACATAGTGAAATATCTTCTCTATTAAACATACAAAAATTAGTGGACTTAGTGGCAGGCGCCTGTAATCTCAGCTACTCTGGAGGCTCTGGCAGGAGAATTGCTTGAACCTAGGAAGTGGAGGTTGCAGTGAGCCGAGATTTCGCCACTGCATTGCAGCCTGGGTGACAGAGCGAGACTCCATCTCAAAAAAAAACAAAATAAAACAAAACAAAAAAATAATAAGAGAAGAGGGAAAGAAGAGAGAAAGAACAAGAAAGAAGAAATGAAGAGAGGAAGAAAGGAAAACTACTTAAATTTATCTACATCTAAAATGCTATTTAATATAATATAAAATCAGTACAAATATAAAATTAAACATGAAACAGAAGATACAGGTGCCCTCCACCATGCCCAGCTACTTTTTGTATTTTTAGTAGAAACAGAGTTTCACCATGTTGGTTAGGCAGGTACAAACTCCTGACCTCAGGGGAGCTATCGCCTCAGCCTCCCAAAGTGCTGGGATTACAGGCATGAGCCACTGTGCCAGGCCTTACATTAACATTTATAATTTAATACTAACAACATTGAATTGAAAATTCTAAACCGTATCATTATAAAGATGTGATGGGGAAAGAACTAAGAAGAGATAAAATCCTCCTAAACTATTCTTATTACTCAGTAGATCATATTATTTGCTTGTGTTCTTTTCATGTTTCAATCATAGATAGGCATGCACATATTCAAGGAGACTACTTTTCCTTTTAAAACAAGAGTAATCTCTACCTTATTTCTCTTTTTCCAGAAGCAATCACTCTCAACTCTTTTAATTGAACATTCTTATTTCTCTTTCCTTTTGTCTACCACTTCATTGCTTTCTTTTACAATTTTAGCTTTATCTGTTGACTTTCTCCATGAAAGATAAATATTTGGTTCCATTTCCAATGTCAGCCTCCAACACAAATGTGCTCATATATTTTTATTCTTCCCTACTCAAAACATGGTTAAATATGTTTACATTATTATAACCATGAAAATGCTATTCACATCTTCTCTCAGACTGGGTAATGATTAGTTATTATTTCCTGCCAAATGTTGACTTTTGGAAGAAGCCTCCTTCAGAAACACCACCTCAAATTGAAACAGATTGTATCCTACATTGATATACAGCTCTTACCATGGCCTACAGGGGGTGTTGGCATGAAGGAAAACTCAGAAAAAGATTAATAGGATGATGTATATCCACTGTGGCTGCAGTTGACTTGACACCAACTGCTCATGGTCTCAGATCATGAGAGATGGGTGCTTACCTTCTCCTACCTCCACCAGGCAGTTCTAAATTCTGCTCACCATCAGCTGTCATCTTGGCAAATTTTGTTGGCCTACTTTGATAGTGTGACCTAAAGCTTCATATCTGAAAGGTCTGAACACTTGATAGTCATACCTTCAGTGCAGGGTTTGTCCATGTACCCATTAGCAGTTACAATGGGACTAGGGAATACCAGGGTCACCCAAGTAGATCCTCTGGGTTCCCCATATATTCTTCTTTACCACCATTGGTATAAGCAGCCCTATTTATTCCTGTTGATCAAGGTCAATTCCCCCTAACAGTATAGCAAGTCCTCTTATTGCCTGATGGTTTCTGGGCTCAGAGACTCCAAAGTGCCCAGGTGGTAGCTGTAAATTATAAGTCAACAGGACCTTTGCTGTTTATTGGTTCTTTCTGAGACCAAAAACCCAAACCTAGAAAGCCCAGAGTTCAGGAGACAGGCTGGAAAAGATCCCCTAGGAGATCTTTGAGAGGGATGGTAAATGGGGCCACTCTTGCTTCCATACCTTGGGTCTTGGAACCATTCATCTTTGTGCAAACACAGAGCCATATCTAAATATCTCATTTAATAGACACACTGCCTTCTACAGGCTGGCACTCCATATTTTTTTAGTGTTTTCTCTGAACTAGTACTTTAGTTCTTCAGCTGGAAGTATTCTATGAGTGCAGTGGCCTTTGGATGATAAAGTACATGACATGACCAGTGGGCCCAGGGACCATGGCCTACTTCTGCATCTCCTTCACCATAAAGTAGGTCTCCTGGTTGGATGCTTTGCTCTATAGAATTCCAAGCCTATGTACCAGATATTCTTTAAGCACCTGGATGGTGGTAGTGGCTAGGACTCTACTAGCAAGAAGGACAAATCTATACCTGAAATAGAGGAATGACTGGCCCTTTGTAGATGGAAGGGACCTGATATTAATTGCCACCAGGTGGCCATGTGGTCTCCCTGAGGAATAGTGCTATAAAGGGGCTTGGGGAAGAGAGGAGCTTAGTGTTCATATCTCTTGCTGAAAAGTCGGACACTCAGAGGAAGCAATAGCAGGATCAGCCTTAGTAAAAGGTTGTCCATGCTGTTGGGCCCATAGGTAGCCTCCATCTCTGCCTCCATGACTCTCTAGTCATTTATTGTTCCAGGCTAGTAGATGACCACCTTCTCACTGTGTCCTCCTATGGCCTTTTCTTGGTGCAATGTACATGGAGAGAAAGTCATGTGAACACAGCAGGATGGGGGCAGCCAGAAGCAAAGAGTAGAGAACTCGGAATGAAACTTACCTCACCACCATCTTGATCTTGAACTTCATAGTCTCCAGAACTGTAAAAAATATATTTCTATAGTTTGAGAAACACAGCATGTGGTATTTTGTTATGGTAGCTGAGCACATTGATAAAGTTTTGGGTATCAGAACCAAGGTACTGCTGTAAAAATGCCTAAGAATGTGGAGGTGGCTTTGGAATTGGGTGATGGGTAGAGGCTAGATGAGTTTTGTCGTGCTTGCTAAAAATAAATTTAAGATTGTCATGAAGAGTTTGTTATAGAAATATATATGTTAAAGGCAATTCTGTTGATGGTTTGAAGAGGAGAGCTAAAGAAAAAGCCTCCATGTTCTTAGAGAATATGTAGAGAATAATCCTGAATAGAATGTTGGTTAAAAATATGAATGTTAAGGCATTCCAGTGTGGTCAGACAGAAATGAGTAAGTTGTTATTGGACAACAGAGGAAAGGTGATCGCTGTTACAAGTGCTAGAGGACTTGTCCAAATTTTGTTCTAGTGCTTTAGGGGAGATAGCATTTGCAAAAGGTGGAATTGCATATTTATGTGAGGAGATTCCTAAATAAAATGTTCAAGGTACAGCCCGGATCCTCCTGGATACTTATAGTAAAATGCAAGAGGTGACAGTTGAATTGACAAAAGAATTGTTAAACAAAAAGAAACAGGAACTTAAAGACTGAAACATTACCTGCCTGTTCATATTTCAAAAATACCAGGAAGCGTATTCTGAAAAGAGTGTCAGGAATGTGGCTGAACACCCATTGACAGGGAGGTTGGTATGGGTGTGAACAGCAGATCTAATCTGATATATCAGCAGCAGCCAAGAATAGATATGGGACTAAACCAGCAGAAACACTGCCAGCTGGGACTAAGGGACGTAAAAAATCTAGGTGGAATGAAGTTGAACTTCTGCGATCCCGTATAATGTAAAATATCTGTTTGTGGTAGCTGAGTAGATTGATAAAGTTTTGGGTATCAGAAGTAAGGTGTTACTGTAAAAATGCCTAAAAATGTGGAGGTGTTCAGCTGCAAACCTGCATTATCCTTCAGGATAAGGGAAGAATGACCCTAAAGGTGATTCAGAGATCAGCAGGGCTGGCAATTTAATCTTGGACTTCCCAGCCAAGAGAAATAAATTTCTGATTTAAATTTAAATTTCTAATGTTTAAGCCTGTGGGACTTTGTTTTGACAGCTGAGCAGACTAGCTCACCCCCCAACCCAGAAATGCCTACTTGGTGCCATGTTTATTTGGTTTATGGAAACGGATGCCATATTAGTTTCCTAGGGCAATTGTAACAAAGCGCCAAATACCAAGTGGCTTAAAAAAACAGAAATCTATTATCTCACAGACCTGAATGCTAGACATCTGAAACAAAGGTGTCAGCAGAACCATACTCCCTCTGAAGGCTCTAGAGAACGGTTTTGTCCGTACCTTTCTTGTAAGTCCTAGTAGTTTCAGGTATTCCTTAGTTTGCAGATGCATAACTCTAGTCTTCCATTTTTACACTGTGTTATCTCTGCGTTTTCACATTATCTTCTTTCTTTCTGTTCATGTCTGTCTCCTTGTTTAAATGGAATTAGGGCCAGCCTAATGACCTCATTTTAACTTGATTGTCTCTATAAAGACTCTATGTCCAAATAAGATCACAGTCTGAGGTATGAGGGGTGAGAAGTGTAACACATCATATTTTTGGAGGGAGGACGGCACAATTCAATGTCTAATAGACAAATATGTAGCAATTTATCTTTTACTTCAGAGGCAGTATACTGATAATTGCCTGACCACTCAACTTACCTGGAGAGAAGCGGAAGTCCTCAGCCGATCACCAGCCCCAAATTGCTAGCAATGCAGGGAGCCACCTTGGAAGTGAATCCTCCAGCCCCAGTCAAACCTTCAGGAGACTGCAACCATGACCAACATCTGACCACAACCTCATGAGGTTTCCCAAGCCGGAGGCACTCAATCAAGCTAATTCTGCATTCTTGACCCATAGACACCATGAGAGATAATAAGTAATTACTTTTTAAAAGTTTACTATTTAGGATGGTCTAGTTTAAAGCATTAGATAATACAATTCATAGTGTTTTTTCCTTAGAAGATCCTTCTAATATGGAAAGTCCTTTGTTTTATAATATGTTATTGAGTGTTCTCTTGACACCATTTCTGCTGTCATCTTTTCCTGGAACACTTATCATTTCCATTTTTAACATTTCAGATTTTTTAAAATGTTCATTTCTGTGATTTTTTCTTATCTTCTAAGAATTTCTCAAATTTTTCTGGTGCATATCTACAAAGTTTTGTACTTCTGTTTTATAGCTTTCCAAAAAAACCATTTCTGTTATCTGAATGTTTCTTTTGATAACATATAATTTTTCCATAGATCTAATAATTTCTCTTGGCGCTCTGAGATTATTAATCATGGGTTATTTTTAATAGCATTTTTGTCTCTCTGGCAGAGTCATTACCCAAATGTATGTGTGTACATAAGCATATCCTAACCCATATATTTATATATATGTATCTATATACCCCCATCCCATATATTTACATATATAGGAGTTAGGATACACACATATGTACACATACATATTCCTTATATACTTTTTATACATAGTATGTGCATATATAGTGCTCTGAGCATATCAGTTAAGAATAAACAGAAGTTTTGACTTTAAAAAATGGGAAGCTATACCATGTTGTTGGTTAAATTAATCTATAAATTTATTAGGATCTCAGTAAAAATACAAATAGATTTGTTTTTCTGAAACTATGAAAGAAGATTATACAGTTCAAGTGAAAAAATAAATTAGGAATAATGTAAATTTCTGAAGAAGGGGAATAAAGTGATTAGTCATAGATATTAAGGTATGCTAAAATGTAAAAGTCAGAATAGTTTAGTATGATGTATTAATATGCAGACATATCCATGCATCAGAAAATATGTCTACATATAGAACCAAATACATACAGAATTTTAATATATTATAAATTTGGCATTTCAAGTCTGAAGGAAAATATGCATTATTTAATACATTTTGTTCAATAAATTAAATAGCCATATGGAAGAAAATAAAGTAAAATTCTTCCCTCACACTTCAGATCAAAATAAATACCTCATGAATCAAAGATTTTAACACATAGAAAAGAAACATAAAAAAACATAGAACAAACTGTGATAGATCTTTTAAAATTTTTTCAGTGTAGCAAAGATGTTTTTAGGAGTGTCTAAAATATAGAAGCCATAAAAATCTAGTAAATTTGAAGGCATAAAAAATAATCTGCTTGGAAAAAGCTACTACATGCAATATCAAAAGAAAAGTGATAAAGTGGAAATTAATATTTGCAATTCATGTCACAGGTGAAGTACTAATGTGCTTTTCAATTAAGACAAAAAAGAATGGCATTCTAATAGAAAATATGGCCAGAGGCTACAAGCTCACTCCATTCACCAAAAAGGAATTCCAAATGGTTCTGAAACAAATACATATAGTCCTCATTCATAAAAGAGAAAATGCAAATTGCATTTACAGTAAGATCTGATATTTTTTAACCAGGCAGGTTAAGAAAGATCAAATAATTTAATAGCACATATATTATCTAAGGAAATATGTATTCTCATACACAACTTCTGGGAGAGCAAATTGAAACGTCTATAGAGAGTAATTTGACTATTTCTATCAGAGTTAAAATTGCATCTCTCCTTTGGTCAAGGTTATAGTCCTGTGTATCATTCCTACATGTACACTGGCATGTGTGTAAAATGACAGATATACAAGAATATTCATTACCACATTTTGTAGCATCAAGCTCATCAAGCTATGAGGGGTAGAGAATGTCCAAAGGTCTAACAATGAAAAACTGGATAAACCAATGATGGTTCTATAATACAAGCCAGCAGTGTGTAGCAATAGAAATGAATAAAATAACTCTATAGGTACAAGAATGTGATAATTTAAAGATATGTTTTATATTCAAAAAGATAATTCCAAAATGCAGTGTAGAGTACAATTTCATTTGTGAAACAGAACACTAGAAGAAAATATGTATATATTACTATAAATACATGTACACAATTTAGAGTATCTTTGCATGAATTCACAAGAAATTGATTTGGCCTTGGAATAACAAAAATGTGTGGCTGAGGGACAGAGGTCAGAGAAAGTTTTATTTTTCCTTGCATATCCTTGTGTTCGTATTGCCTATTCATGAAAACTAGTAATGAGAGAAAAAGAGAAACCACAACAAAGAAGATGATACAACAAAATACAAATAGAAAATTTAGAAATAATTTTTTAAGGAAAGACTGCAATAGGTAAGTCTCCAGATTGTTTAACATGAGAAATGGAGAAAAACACAAATACACAAAATTAAAATTATGCTATCAAAACAGAAGTGACTAAAAGTATAATAATAAAAAATAAAAATTTAAGGTTCTCTGTAAAGTTTTTGAAAATCTCAATGAAATATACAATTTTCTATAAAAATACAAATGAAATAATCTGATCAAAAGGACATTGAAGATTTGGTTATATATGTTTTTTCAAAATATCAAACTGTAATCCCAAAAAAGCCTGGGTGTATAAGAAAGACTTTTTAGTAAATATATCAAACTTTGAGGAAAAAATCCAATTATATTGTCACACACATTTTATAACCTTAGTAATTAAATTTGACAAAAATAGAACAAGAAAAAAGTTATAAACAAAATTTACTTAAAAATTGATGTGTAAACATCCTCAATAAAATACTAGACTAGGCTGGCAGCCTTTTTAGCATTCACCAGTATTCATCTTCTACCTCTTTCTTGGTATATGAATTGATTTGATTTTCATGTCTTCTTGAATTTAACCATGGCCATGTGATTTTTCTATAGCCAGTAAAAGGTGAGCAAGAACTGTCAGAATTTTGGGACAGCAGCAGCTAATTACCAGCACTTGATTCTTCACCACTGTCTTCTCTTTCTCTGGTGACTGTGGCAGCTGTGTTCGTAAAGAGGTTTAGTAATGATCCAGCACATGGAAAACAGTTGCTCCAGAGATTTACCCAGAGCCAAGATGACTGTAGGGGGGCAAGAAATTGTCTCTGTTATTTTAAGTAACAGACATTTGAGATTGCTTTTAACCACAACATCGTCTAGGCTATCCTGACAGATATACCAATCAATTTCAATAGAATACTAAAAGTGTAATATATAAGGGCCAGTTAGGTTTTATACAGGGAAACAAAGGATGGGTCAAGACCATGAAATGTACCAGCTTCACATCACAGAAGAAAACCTATATAAGAATTATGATAAATATGTATCACTCTACTTAAAATAAAAGCATTATATAGTAAGAGGTTTTTCATTATATAATAGATATTAACCAACACCAATTAACAGCATTTCTTTTGGTGAACAAAGAGACATTAAAACATAAACCATTAAAATTAAGGCTAAGGTAGTTATACTTGTGCTATGGTTTGAATATTTCTGCTATCCCAAAATTCATATATTGAAAACAAATCCAGCTGGGTGTGGCAGCTCACGTTTGTAATTCCAGCACTGTGGGAGACAGAGTCAGGAGGATAGCTTGAACCCAGGAGTTTGAGACCAGCCTGAGCAACATAGTAAAACCCAATATCTACCAAAGAAAAATGAGCTGGGTGTAGTGGCGTGCCTGGCCTGTAGTCCAACTACTCAGGAGGCTGAGGTAGGAGGATCACTATTAGTCCCTATTAAAAGAGGCCTGAAGGAGTTGGTTAATACTTTCTGCCTTGTTGGGACACAGCAAGAAGATACTTTCTATGAGGAACAGGCCCCATCACCTCCAGATACTGAATCTGCCAGTGCCTTGATCTTGGACTTCCCAGTCACCAGAACTGTGAGCAATAAATTTATGTTGTTCATAAATTACCCAGTCTAAGGCATTTTGTTATAGCAACCCAAACAGACTAAGACAGCCTGCTATAAAAACCAAAGCTGAACACCTTCTCAAAGTTTTTATGTAATAAAACATTTTTGAAAATTATTGTGAAAATCATTCACAAATAATTCTATATGCTGCTGAGGAAACATAGAAAAATCAACTGAAAAACTACTAGAAGCAAAAGAAAAATTGATTTAGTTAATTGGTTACAGTGATATTTAAAAAATATCAAAGAGGCCAGCAATGTTCATTCATTTGGCAAATATTTATTAGTCATGTACAAAGTGTTAGGCTCCATCCTAGCTCTAGCGAAGAAAACAGACAAAAAGGCTTTCCTTCATTGAATTTTTGTTTGAGAGAAACAGTATTAATAGCAATAATAATAATAATAAAGCAACAAGTAAGGTACACATAGGCATCTCCCATCACTAATTCTCCTGTCACTAATTCTCTCATCCATTCTTGAAAGCAAAATGTTTTTGCATGAAAACTTCCATGAAAAATGTAGAACATATTATAGAAATATATTCCCCATTGTACAAGATAAGGAAAATAATATATGACACATTAACCTCCAACCCAACTAATATCCTACAATATAATATAATAAAATACCAAATATCTAAATATTAATAACAAATAGTTACATTGGGAAGTAAAACACATAAATAGTTAACATCAACATGGTAGCATGCTGTGCATCACCTTAGTTGAGATTCTACTCTCACTTCCTGAGATTTGTATGTTCTACCAATGATGTTTGCAATATAAATAAAGACTGTTCATGAATATTATTTTGTTTAAAAATGTTGTATTTAGACTTGTGGGCATAATAATATTTTTCTTGTATAAACATGCCCAAAAGATGTTGCATTCAAATATAAATGGAATGGATGTTAATAACATAGAACTATGCAACTGGGAAAATATTAACTGGGAGTCTGTAGAATTTTCTGTAGTAGGTTAAATTCTGATAAGGGCAAAGAAAAGAAAGAAAATGGGGAAGGAAAACTGGTCAGAAAAGTGAGAGAGAAAGCAAGTGTTTTATGTTTGAATTGGGTGGCTGAGAAAGGTCTCACTGCAAAGAAGAAAGTTGAGCAGTGACTTAGTGGGAGGGTAAGCTGTAGGCGATTGGGAGGAGAGAAAGCTGACATGAAGGTTCCCAGGTAGAAGTATATCTGGAGTCCTTGAGCTCAGCAAGTTCAGAATGGTGAGCATGGTAAGCATAAGGGTAGCAGGGTGTAAGGAGAGAGAGAGAAGAAAGCAGGGAGAGGAACTGGGAGACTACAGAAGGGCTTTGGGGATTATTGTAATAACTACGGATTTTCCTAAGAGATTGAAGGTTCTGAGCTGAGAAGTCAATAATACATTCCTTCAATTCAAAGGCATAGGTTTTGTTTTGTTTGTCACATTTTAACAGCACTAAAATAGAGCTATGTCTTTTTGTTTTTTATATGTATTTATTTATTTATTGAGATATGTCTTATATCCAATAGTGTATCACATGGCATAATTGGCAACTTATTTTCTCTTAGTCATATGTAAAATAAATAGTGTATTACAAAATCTTTGTTGTCTTAATTTGAAGAATTGTAGTAAGCTGACTTACAAATGAATAGAATCTCTGGCTGCTGCTTAAAAAAAGACCAAATGGGCCTGGCGCTATGGTTCACACCTATAATCCCAGCACTTTTGGAAGTCGAGGTGGGTAATCACAAGGCCAGGAGTTCAAGACCAGCCTGGCCAAGATGTTGAAACCCCGTCTCTACTAAAGAAAAAATTAGCTGGGCCTGGTAGTGCATGCCTATAATCCCAGCTACTTGGGAGCCTGAGGCAGGAGAATCGCTTGAACCTGGGAGGTGATTGTGGTGAGCCGAGATCAGGCCACTGCACTCTAGCCTGGGTGACAGAGCAAGACTCTGTCTCAAAAAAAAAAGACCAAAAGATACAATGGCTGCCTAAAAACCAACTCAAATTAATTATTTGGAAATTAAATAACACATTCATAATGTCATGGTTCAAAGAAGAAATCACATGAAAAATTTAAAAATATTTTAAACTGAATTATAATGAATAAAAAACATGAAATTTTATATTCTGATGGAAATACATAGATTTATTTAAATGCTTTTATGCAGAAAGAAAAATCTGTTTAGGGAAATATCATATATAATTTTTAAAGTTTAAAATGTAAATAGATTCTTAGAATAAAACATCAGAAAGTATAATATACAAAGTGTTCATAGTGTTTATCATGAAAGCTTGGGTTTATATGTATATGCTTGCCCTCAATTGGTAGAAATTTTTGCCACTAATGTGTGTGTTTTATACTTAAAGGAACAAAAATGCTTTAAAAAATACACAAAGGCAATGTGCTATGTTTTTACTCCTATTTGTATCTTACAATGTGCTATATTTTAACTCCTCTTTGCATTACCTATGCTTCCTTTTCACAACTCTCTTCGCCACGAAGCTAAATATGCACAGATAAATTTAAGAGAAGCAATTTTCATGTCTTCGATATAGGCCATATTTCCTAAAGTTAAACTGAGAAAGTGACGACAGGATCTCCTTCCTCAGATGCTGCTTCACAACCACTAATCCTTCATTTCTCAAAAGAAGAATATGCCCTCATCCCTAATATAACTATGACAAGTTTCTTTAAAGAGGAAAAACTTCTCGTGTATTTAACAAAAGGACAGTTCAAAATGGAAATATCTGCAAAGGCTCCTACATAACTAGAAAATCCAGTCCTGTCCATCTCAACAATACATGGATTTCCAGCAAAATTTTACCTTTTGCATTTAATATCTATTAAAAATATTTTAATATGTTTTTGCTCTGATCAATTACATATTTACTTTTGTCTTGAGAATCTAATCCAGGAAAAATGACAAAACAGACCTTTATGGCCACGATACATAAATAATAATTTAATGTCAAATTATTTTAATTTCAAATTTCAAAATAAATTATTTTATTATATACATTGGTGAATCAATAAATAATTTTCAAGAACAAAAATATATTGGGATAACATATAGGGAAATTGAAATGGAAAAATTATTTTAAAGAGTAGAAAATGATGCAGAATGCCTACCCCTGTAGCAGGAGTTTGTGTATATCTTTAACATTCAATAAATCTGAGAGATTGGTAACTGGATACTTATTATTTGAAATATGTACTTTTCAACATAGTTAATATATTGTAAATAAAAAGTATGTTATTAAAATGCATATACCATTAACATTTATTGAGTATTTACTATGAGCTTGGATCTTTACTAAGAAGTTCCAAAGATATTCCATTTCATTTTCATGAAAACGTTGCATAATACATATGACGCCCAAATAACAGATGTGGAAATTGAGATTCACTGAAGTTAATTATCATGCCAGGGACCACCTGGCTTGTAAATCACCAAGCTAGGAGTCTTACTTAGGTCTCCTAACACTAACTTGAATGATACAGCTACCTACTTTTCTATTTTGGCTTCAATAATAACAACTGTAACAATGCATTAGACATACTAAGTATCAATTTGTTCTTGGTTTCTTGTGTTCTAGAAAGTAACACAAGCTATGCCATGATTCATTCCTTCCTTCCTTCCTTCCTTCCTTCCTTCCTTCCTTCCTTCCTTCCTTCCTTCCTTTCCTTCCTATATCCTTCTTTCCTTCCCCTCTTCCTTCCCTCTCTGCCTACCTCAACAAGCGATACTGATTGTCTTGCTTGTCCAGCACTTTTCACTACAATCAGTTGGGGGAAGGGGTTCTGTGCCCTATCTTAACGCATAATTTATAGCAAACTTTGTAGCAAGAAAAGCATCCATGGTAGAAGTTCAGATGAGAAATAATTCTGCATGTTAGTACTTAAGCATTTAAGTTGAGTTGTAGAACTAGTTAAGGTCATTTCTGAATATGGCCAGTGCTTACAATTTAATGAACAATGATCTCAAGCTCATTAACCAATTGCCGTTTACCCATTCCTCACATCAAAGAGAGGGCAAAAAACTCAGCTTATGTGATGGAATCATCATAAAAATGGAATATTAAAATGATATGGATTCCTTTAAAAGTGTATAGTAAGAGCACTATCAGCTGTGTTGAGTCAATACCCTTCCTCTATGCTCTCACCGTCACCTGTACACGCCTCTCTTTCGTTTTAGCGTGCTTACGTTTTAATAGTTCCACCTCCCTCTGTTAAATGATAAGTTATTTGAGGAATCCTGAGTTAACTCGGTGCTTAGTGGAGCCTGGATAGTAGTAAACTCTAAATAATGTGTGTTTCATCAATGCATAAAAGCACTACCTTTTGATCATACTATAGTAGTATGCAAAAATCAAGGAGAGGAGAAACCAATCGCTGGTAAAGTGACATTGTCTTAGCTTTGAAATCATTTCAGGAGTGAGAGGAGGTGGTGATGTCTCCCAGATTCCACGAGAAATGATCGACATAATTGCCAACCTCTCTACCAGAAACCAGGGCAAGGTACCATCCAAAGAGATTTCTAGTCAAGGTGATAAAGACCAGTATAACAGCACATACACAATGGGAAGGTTTGTTTGTCACCCTCACAGCAGTCCAGAGGTAAGCAGGCCAGGTGTTGGGCTCAGAAAATGATATCCCAACGTTTGGTGCTTCGGCACACTGAGCACAGTGAATAAAGGAAACTGGAAAGCTTTCGAAGCTGCTTTAGAATCAAGGACTCTCTGATCTTCCCTAGTTCCCACCAAGTGCAGCGAGGAGCTGTGCCTGAAATTTCCTTATCTGACTGAGGGAAATTCTTCCAAAAGAAACACGATTGCCTTCAATCTGCTGTCTGAAATCTTATTGACCAGAGAAGATTAATTCGTATTGCAGGAAAGGAAACTAAAAGTCGCCCTGCCCAGGACAATACTCCAGGACAGACTTTTCACTTCTTCTTTCAACTATTTTTCTAAGGGCTGTTAACCTGAGAAACTTGATCTGCATAAGACATCCTTTGCTCACCGTTCTTTCTCTCCCTACCCTTCCATGGTCTGTGTCACCACCTCCCCTCCCACTCAGAGACCCCCGTTTCTTTCTACTTAAGCTTCTGCCACTTGGCCCCCACTTTGAACTTCGTATTTTGTGTGACTCTCGTGTTTATGCACATAATACGTTTGTATGCCTTTCTCCCCACTTTATCTATTGTCAGTTCATTTCAGCAGACTGAATTATAGAATCTTCATTCAGAGAGGGAAGAAAATGTTTTTGGACCCTACACAGTTGTGGTATAGAGTTGCGCATTGTTGCAATTGTTCAAGCCATGCCACCCAAAATATTCCACCTTAGCATTTAAAAAAAAAAAAACAGAAGCAGAAAGTCTCTCCAACCTTCTCTCACCGTTTTCTCCTGAAGCAGGTGATAAAACCTATGAGGATCACTCTCTGGCCTTTCTCTCTTCTCCCCTGAAGGCCCTCACATAATAAGTGCCCTGCCCTGTACCCAGAGGAAGGAATGTCACACAGAGACACCAAGAAGAATCTGAACAAACAGGCATTGCTAAGTTCCCCGCCCACCCTCACCATGTATTACCATTAGATTATGCACCTTTTCAAGTCCTCCACTCAGACCTCTGCACATGTATTCATAAAAATAGTTTTCCTCTTTTCCATGGATCTTTATACTGAAGCTTCCTGTGTCACATAAAAGTTACATCAAATAAATTTGAATGCTTTACTCTTGTCTCTCTGCTTTTTGCTATGGGCGGGGATCTCAGCTATGAAACTTGTGATGGGTAAGAAAAGGAATCTTTCCTCCCCTGTGGGACCCAGACTTACTCTGTCTTAGTGTTCTGTCATCCTTAACATGCAGGTCCCCATCTCATGGTTTAAGATGACTCATGATGAGACTCAGAAAACAACACCCCAAAATGAAGCCCTCAGAAGCAGCCTCAAAGTTTTTTCTCTGACATTGTCCTGCCCTCCTGTCTTTCAATCCCATTCTCTCCCAAGGCTACCCATAACAACTAGAATCCTTCTTTCCCAAGGCAGATTACTGAAACTAGAACCGCCTTTCCCCCAAACCAGCCATAAAACCTATTAATATTGTTTTAATTTCTGCTCTACCTTGCAGTGTAAAAATTGTCCACAAAGAAATGATCTAATCTACCTTATTTGACTGTAGGTCATAAGACCCCCGTTCCAGAGAGGGTCCAGCCCCACATCCACAAGGAATAAATGCACACTGAGAGAGGCAGAGAACAATCTGGACAAACAGGCCTTCCTGGACTTCCCCACTCAGTCTATTAGCATTGGATCATACCTTTTTGTCCAATGATATTTCTACACAGCTGTCCACAGTTTGTTGAGTCTAAGCATAAAATAGATGAGTTTCCCTGTATCTTTGGCTTTTCCTTCTAAAGACTCCTGTGTGTACATGTTAAATAAACTCGTATGCCATTTCTGTGAGTTAATTTTTCACTGAACCCTCAGCAGGCAAAGGGGAACTTTTGTCTCGGCTCTGACACTATTTCAGTTCCTTCCACCACATGCAAATTTCACTGAACAGAAAAAGAAGAGAAAAGGAATATGTATATATATTCTTTTTCACCATATATAAGTACACACATATATGATATGGGAAGGAGTCAGGGAAGTGTTGGGTAGAGGAGGGTGTGGTCCTGGGCTGGGGCTCTGCCTAGGGCCTGGGCCCATGGACCTAGGCGAGGACAGGCATTTCTGTTTTCCTGCCCAAATGTTGCATTTCCCAAGACCACTCTAGCCTGCCACACTCCCATCCTGTGCCTGTGAAAAAAACCCGAGATCCTAGCAGGCACACACATAAGCAGCTGGATGTCAAGAGGAATACGCTGGCAGAAGAAGACAAGGGGCTGGACATCACATAAGATCACGCAGACAGGCACGGGCAGATCAGAAGGCCATCAACCGGTGACCGGAAGAACGATGTGGAGTTTGACTGGGGCGGTTGGAGGAGACCCCAGCCTCTGAGCGGCCTGACTCCAGGGGAAAACCACCTTCCCACTCCATCTCCCTTCTGGCTCCACCATCTACTGAGAGCCACTTCCACTCACTAAAACCTTGCACTTCTCTCCAAGCCCACATGTCCTTCAATCCTTCCAGTACACCAAGGGAAGAAACCCCGGGATTCAGAAAGCCCTCTGTCCTTGCAATAAGGCAGGGAGTCTCATCAAGCTGACTAACACAAGCTGCCTACTGATGGCTAAACTAAAAGAGCGCCCAGTGACACACGCCCACTGGGGCTTCAGGAGCTGTGAACACTCAACCCTAGACGCTGTCATGGCATTGGATCCCCACAACCTGCCTATCTGCATGCTCCCCCTAGAGGTTTGAGCAGTGGGGCATCAAAGAAGCCAGCCACATCCCCAGTCACACACCCTGTGAGGGGGACAAGGGAACTTCCCCATTTCATATACATATGCACACACACACAGTTCATCCATGTAACCTGTATACAAGTCATTCATATAACCAAAAACCACTTGTGCCCCAAAAGTTATTGAAATATATAGTTATCTAAAAAAAGACCAGATTACACACAAAAGCAAAAGCACATTTTAAAATTTAATTTTAAGTTATAATTTCATTTTTTAAAAGTTAAAATTTCATTTAAAAGTTATAAATTTACTTAATAATAATTAAGAATATGGGTAGTCTGTTACATAGTGAGAGCCAGTTGTAACAAATGGCTTTTTATAAGATTTTTCAGTTTATCAAATAAAATCAAATATATTTACCCAACTGGTTCTGACAAAAACCCTTGAAGTCTAGAGGTGTGTGCTGCTGTGATCAGTCTCAATCTCAGTTTCTAAATAAGTCGTGGGGGTTCACAGAAGTTAAGCTACCTAATCCTAGAGAAAAGATATATATATATGTATATATGCAAATATACACACGTATATATGTATATCACACACATGTATATATTGTATATATGCAAATACACACATAAAAGATATATATATATTACATATATATAAAAGATACATATATATTATATATATAATATATATATTATATATATAAAAGATATGTGTATATTATATGCAATATATATATTATATATATATATAAGATATATATATTATATATATAAAAGATATATATTTATGTATATATGTTGAGAATGTTCTTTTCTCTCTCTACGTGTGTGTGTGCACATGCACATACACACACATCCCTTTTCTTTTAAAGGCATCATATTTCATATACCACATCTTTCCTCCTACTGTTTGCCTAAATCCAATTACATGATGAAAATTTACTGCAAGGGAAGCTACATTCACCACACAGCTGGTCATCTATGTGGCATATGAAGCTTCTAATTGTATAGAAGAAAAAGAAAAAGTTACTGAGGGAAAAACTGATGGTCTGTGCCATAGGAGAGATTGCATAAACTCGCTTAAATGGAAAAATGGGTAGAAACTCATTTTATATGGAGGGATGGCATTGTGTTCTGGGAAAAATGCGAAAGAACTTGACAAAATCTCTCCTACCAAGTCAGAAATTCAAGTAAAGAAGTTGAGAGGGATTGTGTCACTGTCAAGGAACCCTGTAGATGTGTTGGCACCTCTGATCCCAGAAGCCACAAAGATAAAAATCTAGAGCAATAGTCAGGAAAAGAGAATTATGTAGAAGGAACCTCGAAAGACTCAACAAAATGGCAAAGAAATGACTTGGCCTAGAGGAAATTATAGAATCAGCTCACTTTTCAGTCCCCACCATCTACCTGTTCCTCACTGCTGAATCTGAGAAATAGTTAAGAGGATCTAGAGTAAATTTAATCTTTTTCTTTATCCCTTCATTTGAATCTGTAAGAATCAGACAGGAAACCTCACCAGCAGGATTCATTTCAACCAACACGATCTACACAAAACCAGCAGCAATCTCTCTTTGTAAACATGAGCAAAACGAAAGAAATTTTCAGACGTATGAAAGATGCTGCACTCCAAAAGAGAGGCAGCAGTCAGAGGAATGTGCACGTGTTCCTCAGTGCTGCAGGAAATCATATTTTTGAAAATATCTAAATTTTGTTTTTAACAAGTTAGAGAAAACGCACAGCACAGAATAACTGGAATTGGCAATTTTGAAGAGATAGCTATCTAAAATCAGGAAAGAATACATAGTGATGAAGCATATCATTCATGGAATAAAAACTGCAATGTAGATAGTAATTGAATAGAATGGAAGAAAAAATAGTAAAGAAGCGAGCTAGCCTAATAAAGTATTCTATATGTCAGAGTGAAAGGATAAGGAGATGATAAATGAGAGAAAAGATTAAAATAAAACATGAAGAGCTAAGTGTGTGCAACATGTATGTAATGTAACATCTCCCATCTTGAAAGATCCTCCTCAAAATAAGAAGAATTAGTAAAAAATGAAGGACTCTCACATATATACTCAATAATATTTTTCACATTCAAAACTAAAGGAGAAAAATATCTCTATATGTCCCTACTCAAACAGGAAGAGAAAGAAGGGAGGGGAAGAATGTAAAAGCTGTCTTTTAAACTGTAATAATGCAAGTTCAACTGTATCAGTAATCTGCAGTCCTGTTGGCTGATCTGAAAAAGCTAGGAGGGTGCCTGGTAGACAGTGAGTACTCAACAAATACGCCAAATAAACGAGATTTTAGTGTGGTGAGTAAACAAACATTTAACCCAAAATTTCTACAAGCTATGTTGCTGTCCTGGTATCAGGACAAAAGAAACACAACTTTATATGAGATTGACAAAGTACGCTTCCCTTCCATACCCTTTGTTAAAAAAAAAATTAGTCAATTTGCATGATGGCCAGCTGAGAAATGAATAAAAGAGTATAGCCTTCAAGTGCTTTTACAATGATATATAACCACGCAGGCACAGACACACACACACACACACACACACACACACACACACACAGAGAAAATTAAAGGATAACATTGTAAGCACCAGTCTTTTAAGGGTATTAAAATGTCACTGAAATAAATTGAAAATAATGTACGAATTATCTCAAGTTTCTACACATAACTTCTCATATAATTGATGAAATGGAAATTGGGCTCACTCCAGCCAAAATAGTGCCCTTAAGTGAAATTTTTTAGAAAATAAAATAAATTTTTTAAACAGCCCACTTCTAAATGGTACCAAAATAAAGTATAGACATCAAGCTATATAGGCATTATGGTACTAAAAATATATAATAATGACAAATAAAACTAAATATACTATAAGTTTGAACAATTATTAAAGTTTATACACTTTAAAGCAGATAAGGCAATAATTTTTGCAAAGAATTATAAATATAATATAACTAAAATATAAAAATATTCATATATTTATAATAACTTAATCATAATATAAAGTACATATTTACTATTAATCTGGGCTTTGAATTTTAGATTATATCAACAAAAATTGGGATTAGGTTTGAAAGTAGCAAAATAAAACCATGTCAGTTTCCATTGTATTCAGGAAGAGTGTTGGTATAGATACATATACATATGTTTTTTTCTTAATGATGATAATTTCAAAAAAGTCACATAAAATATACCTAAATACCCAAGGTGAATTTACGAAGAAAGATGTGCATTGAATTGATGGGATTGTGGTCTGCCTAATTGGGTATTCAGATACCCGGAATCCACACAGAACACTGATTCACCCCCTATGCCTTCTGGGTCCGGATGCCTGGTTTTTTGTGGCTGGCTTGCCAAAATGGATTTCAGAAAATCTTTTTCATGGGGCATCTGGAACTGAAAAGGTTGTGCTGCCTGCTCTGAAATTTGCATCCTTTGGCAGTTTCTTGCAAATAAAAGATTTCCTCATCTGCTCTGTCCATCATTAATGGTCTCTCGCGTCTGCTTCAAAATCACGTGGCAGTTGACGCATTGGCACCAACGCCTTGGGCTCACCCCCACTGCATGCCACAAGCCCTGCAGCTTTCAACAGCTGCATTGTATTGTGTTTGCTAAGTTAAAATTGCTGTTAAAATACCCTTTGGCACTATTCCTCTGTTATGACATTTTGACTCATCTGGACCTGAGATGGCTCACGTGGAGATTTCCATGGCCAGGCCTCTATGGTTTCCAGCCAACATTTGCAAACATAGGAAGACATCCTCTTCCCAGAGGTATGCATCAGCAGTAATTATAAAACTAAGACATCTTCCATCTCACTAGTTCTGGTTAGTGGCCTTGAATCTGAGAGCCCTCTCTTGTGTTTAAATCAACTTCCATTTGCATGCGAGTGTGTGTGGGGTTCCAGGAATTCATAACATGTCACATGTCACAACAAAGCCACCCTGTGAAGGACCAACGCAGCAGGACTTAGAAATGTATCCATGATCTCCATCCTGCCCGCTGCTCAGAACTCTCACTCCCTGAATCACCTCTCAGACGGAGCCAGGTCTGCAGCACTGGTAAAAAGCCACTGTATTTGCTTTCTTGCTTTCCCTTGCTTGCCTTTCACACCTTTCCTGCTTTGGGGGAAGGTGATCGGCTTTCAGATTTAAAAGAGCCAGCTTCTGAGCCCTGGGTTCCACTGAGGAGTGAAAGTAAACAGGAAGGGAGAAGGCTCACAGAGGTCTTTATAACCTGTATGTTAAATTATGTCAACAGGATGCTGAGAACAGGATCTGTTGAGGAAATTCCACAACTAAATAATGAAAGCTCCATGGTACCTGAATGGAGAGGCCTTGGTATTCGCTTTGATCTAACTACCTAGTTACAAGGGAGCTTGAAGAAGAGAGTTTTGAAACAAAGAAGAAAAAAATAACAGTAATCCAAACAGTAAGGCTATTGGTTAGGGGCAGCTAGATTTGGTTCCCACCTTAAAGGTTGAAATCAAGCTACAGATTCAGAGAAACGGAGTCTCTCGATTCTGATTAAGAGTTTAGCTTTTGGGAGAAGTGATGTGTGTTAGTTGTCCCCCAATGTTTAAGATTTTTTTTTAAGTTTCTGAAAAGAAACTCACTTCAGTCTCAGAAGAACACATCCAAGTTCATAAAGAGATATAAGGAGCAAAATAAAAAAAAATATCTCCCTTTTCACCTACTCCAGGGAACACACCCCCATGTGGGAATGCTTAGACTTCCCCGACAATCTTTCTCAGAGACATCAAAGGGCGTTGACTTAGGTTTAAGAGTTTACAATTGGAATTTGTCTTTATAAAGATGTCGGGCTGTGTAATTTATGGAAATTAAGCATGCATGCATCTCCATTGTGCTAGACGCATTATGATAGAGCAGGATTAGGCAGAAAGGCAGGGACCTCATGATGTATTAAAATACTTTGTGTCTAAACACTGCCCAGAGACTGGAGAGGGATTTTAAAAATCCTACTATCCACGACAAGGCGGGGTTTCAAGTGTGACCTAGTTTTGCTGTTGTTGTTATGGAAGGAAGATAGATTTTGTGTACTTGTTTCATATTTTACCCTGAAAACCACATGATAGCTCACTTTGTTTTATGTTAAGAGGGATTCTTTTTAGAGTGTTGAGTTGGTTTGCAAATGAAAAGTCAGGGCTATGCTTCCAATGACTCTGCCTTGAAATAATTTAAATTTCGGTTAGAAAGTTTACCAATTTATGACAAATACTGAGAATAAGCAAATCTGGAATTTTCCAGGAAGTCCAGAGATTCTTTTTTCTCCTTAATAAAGGGTTACTCAGTATGAATCGTGCAAGTGGAAAAATTTCCTTTGGTTGAAACGCCAAATCTGCTCTGTTAGATTTAAAAGAAATGCATTTCTTTTCCTTGATCCTAAATTTCTTTGAAAGTCTCCTCTGAAAGTTTTAGAAATAAAAAAATCAGCAACAATAATAATCATGGTAACTGGTAATAATAATAGCTTTGCCTGTATGCATGCTATTTGTTTTTCAAAGATTAACCACATATATTTACCTAGTTGATCAAAGCACCTTCACTTGTCTGAAAATTCAGTTCGATTTACGTTGAGAATATTTGGTCTCAGGCAGTCACAACTGGCCACGGTAGGAATGGCTTTTAAACAGCAGTGAGCACCCTGTTAGGGATATAACGAAATTTAGCAGGTGTTGCTTTGGTTTTCTGGAAGTGTAAATAAATTCCAAAGATGTTCATACATGCACATGCTGAGGGCTTGGCGAAATTGTGTTCAAAAATCACGCACCACTTAACAAATGAATTCAGAATTTATTTCAGCTAATGACACTGTGGATATGCAATGTCTGATTAAAAATAAGGAATAGGGACTAATTTTGATTATTTGGAAAGAATGTTGCTGGATATCAAATAACGTCTTTAATCTGACTTTTTTAAAAACTGGCTGAAAAAATCACTGAAAAACATGGAACTCAGTGGAAAGTTGGATCAGATGTGCTGTATTTATAGCCACGCAAATAAACACATTTCCAATTCTGTTTGTTGGAAGCCTTTACTGTTTTGTAACAAGGTAGCGCTCCTTTTGAAATGGGAACCCTGCCATCTAGTGAGAATTTTGGGTATCGCATCTCAGATCATTCTTCAAACAAATAGGTTAAATTTAATCGCGTTATTTTAGAGTTGCAGTATATTATAATTATTCGTAGATGGAAAAATTGAAGCAAGAGAGTTGAAAGCATTTTTTCGAAAGGCTTACATTGGGCTAATGGCAGTGTTTTAAATAATATCAAAATAACTGGGTTCTCAAACACAAAAATGTAATTACTCAATAGACACAAGATTAACTCTTTCATTTTATCTAACAACATATTTACTATATAAACCGCTGGTTATTCAGCGAAGACCTTCTTAACTATTCACAATTAGTCCATGAAACAAATTCTACATTATTTTTAGTTAATTATTCCAGAACTTCAGTTTCAATGGTTTATGAAAAAAATGCTTTGCTTTTGGCTTTCTTTTTGCTTTTGGCTTTCTTTCAAGAAAGAAATAATCCAAAATCAGATAGCAATAATCTCAAATATTTGTATAGTTCATCGAGTCTTTAACTCTTCTATTGTGTTTCTTAATAGCTGACTTAGTGGTTTTAAAAATTACAGTACTATGTGTGTCAAAATTCATTGACATAAATAGATGTTTTTAAAAAACCTTTAACCAATTGATGAAGGAACATTACTTCAGGAGGAAGAACCACACAGATGGAAAAAATAATTTTCTAAGGTATTAAAACATTATCTTAAAGTCATAAAGATTCTCAAGTGGTTTATTCAACAAATGCATGTTGAGTCTCTGCTTGGTGTCAGTCACTGAGAAACAGGACATTTCTTCTCTTCAAGAGGTCTAAGATACTAGGATAGGCAAACATACGAAGAAATAATCACGTATGTGTCATGGATTCCCTCATAGAAGCATGGGTAACATACGCAGTGGAAATCGGTCAGCACAGTCATGATGTTGGCTAGAGGAAATTTCATAGACAAAGAGAAGTACTTGATCTGGAGCAGCAGAAGCTTCCCAACTTAGTGATGAAGCATACCTATGTGTTTGTAAAGTTATTTTAAAAAATTTAAGATTACAGTTTTAACAAATGCAGAAATGTGCCAAACTATTTAAATTTTAAAACAATAGGACAAAATGAAGCTTCATAGCCCACAAAATTCCAGTCCAGGTTTCATGACTTATTTCAGTCAATGAATTTTCTATGTATACTAAACATATGGACATTTTGAGTATATTTCTAATATTTATGATTATTTATAATGTACCTGTCTTGAATTCATAAGATTGGCTTATAACAATTATTTTCAGGATTAACATTGGGTATTTACTTGATAATCAGCCTATCTTTTCAATAGTTTTATTGTTGATCAGTCAAAAATGCAGTTTACCAAAGTTATTTTTAATAAACTATGTACAAAAATTCTTTTATATTACTAGTTATGATAAAGTAAATTAAGCAGTTTTTTAAAAAGTTGATGGTATTTAGAGCAGGAGGAATGGAATGTATGAAGGTCAGAACTGTGAGTCATCTTGATATGATCAGGAAAAGGAATAGTTTAATGACAAAGAATATGTGTTTACATGTGAACAGAACCAGATATGAGGAAGGAGTGGTCAGGGGCAGATTGGCAGACTGGCAGGAGCCTGTCCTTACTGAGACATCATATAGACAAAGCTTCAGTTAAATCCCCTTTTGGTCACCACCATCCCACAGGCGTTTACCTCTCCAGGTCCAGAAGAGGTGGACTATCACGGCGAAGTAGAAAAAACACTGGGCTCCAAGTCAATGTAAAAAATGGTTTGGTTTGATTAAGCCAAACTAGTTATCTCATCCTGTTCCCTTTTTTGTTGAGCACAAACCTCCCGTAAGATATTATTTTATTGATAGTCTTCAAGAAAATCACAAGGTTTTTCTTGAAGTTTCTAAAGTTTTCATGGTTAGATGTAGCTGAAAATATGTTTTAATATACCATAATTCACATTTTTAAAAATGTTCTTAAGAGAATACAAATTTTGGTGAATTTTCGTAGGCAAGGATACCCATGTAACCAGCACTCAGGTCAACAAAACAGTAGTCATACTCCACACACCTACCAGAGTTTTGCTTATTTTTAAAGTTTATATTAATAAAATCTTTACAGTATGTTCACTGTTATATATATTGATGCCCTTTTAAAATGCTGAACTTAATATAGTTACACATGATTCTTTCCTGCAAGATTTCTCTTTGGAGAAGAAGGTGAGTGTGCAGTGCTCTCCAGGGGACAACACTTAGGTCCAAAGTCACAATCATCGTCCCTGAGTTGCACAGATGGTGAGCAGCACCTATGTTTGTTAAAGAGTTTGACTTTAGTGCATATATTCTTTCTTCTAATCCTGGAGTTGGCAAATTTGTTTGTGAAGAGCCAAACAATAAGTATGTTAAGTTTCGCAGGCCAAATATGATCTCTGTTTCACCTACTCCTCCTTCTTTGCTTCTCTTCCTCCTCTTTCTTCTTGACCATACCTCTAGCAATGTAAATACAACTCTTGGCTCCTTAGTCATACAAAATCAGGCCTCAGGCAGTATCTAGTCCACAGTTTGCTGACCACATCTGAATGTGGCTTGATTTCTAAATCAACCACGCATTGAAAATGGAATCACTTTCTTCTCCCTAACACAGGAAAGGAACTCATTTTTCCAATCTCCAGAAAAGTCATTTATTAATGATATTTTTGGTCCAATTTTGAAGCACATAGAGCCTCGTCTTGGGTTTCTACATGTCCAGGTTGAACCTGTGGCTCAGTCGCATGGTGATCTCATGAGGAAGGCTCGTGCGACTGATGAGGTCTGACTGGGCCAGCCCTCTGCACCTAGCTTTTCAACTTATCCTTCCAAGAGCCCTCGCCTGTTCTGAGCAGGAGAATGTGCTGCCAATCCTGAATAGAGCTGTGATCCTCCAGGGAGGGGGTAGGTTTAGAGAGTTTATTCCTTAAACCCACTTTCAGGTATGTTGTCAAGAAGGCAGAGAACTGGCTGTGTGCTGCTTAGTGCTCAGATTCACTATGTGCAGCCCTGAGAGGGAAGACACTTTCCTCTTCATTTTCTGAGCCCCACATGAGGATAGTCCCAACAGTATGGTAAGAGCTGGTGTGCAGTAGAACTGGCCACCATATAGTAGGGATGATTTCATTCTCACCTTGGACAGGAACCTGAAATGACCCAGAACTCAAACCTGTGATGGTTAATCCCGTGCGTATGTCCACTTGTCTGGGCTATGATGTCCAAACATTTGGTCAAACACCCATCTAAATGTTAATTTGAATATATTCTTTAGATGGGATTGGTATTTAAATCAGTGCACTCTGAGTGAAATAGATGACCTTTCTTTATATGGTAGGCCTCATCTAGTCAGTTGGAAGGCCTTAAGATGAAAGACTGAGGTCCCCAGGAAAGAAGAAATTCTACATCCAGACCTGCCTTTAGACTAGGACTGCAATCTTAACTGTTCCCTGGGTCTCCGGACTGCCAGCCTAGCCTGCAGACATCAGACTTGCCAGCCGCCACAATCATATAAGCCAAATTCTTAAAATAAATCTCTCTCTATACATACACATCCTATTGCTTCAGTTTCTCTAGAGAACCCTGACTAATGCAGAGGGCTGCCCTCTGTATGAGTAGCATTAGTAATGCTACTTGCTAATTACTTGCAAGAAAGAAAAGTGTGTCACTACACTATATCAAGCTCAGCATTAGCAGCTGCTTCTCCTGCTGCCATCTGCCACAGTGCCCTTGGGCAGGTTCTGGCCTTCAGGCCTCTTCTCCTGTGGGAATCTCTCTGACGATAAACTATTCCATTCCTTTAAGTTGAGTTAATCTACTCATATTCCAGGGATCAAAAGGCAAGTAACCATCATCACGGTGGAGTTTACAGAGGACACTTTGGGTCACCCACTCCTATTTCACTCCAATTTCCTTCCTGCTCTTCACACTTTATTTCCTTCCATGTGTGGCCTCATTATTTCCCTTTTGCAGCCCTTTTGAGTTAGTGATGGTAGCAGAATTTTTCTGATTTGACTCTTGAAGATACTCCGATCTCTCTGTCTCTCTCCCTCTGTGTGTGTGTGTGTGTGTGTGCGCGCGCACATGCCCTCTGCTTTATCTGTGACAAGTAGCATTTTCTTACTCTACTAGTTTCCTCTTGGGACATAGCCATAGGCCCAAGGCACTGAATCTCTAGAATGAGAGTAAAAATAACTCCCATGCAAGCTTGCAGTAAGGGGTAAATGACACATTGCCTGTAAAATACATGGAAGGTGCAGAAGTCATGAGGCTGGCGCTATTGGCGTTATTTTACTATTATCAGGAGGCTTTGACAGTCAAGACAGAAAGCAAGGCAAGAAAATGGCTCTAGATTTAGGGACCTGAAATATCCCTGTCCTCATCCTTCTCTGCCTGGTAAGGATTCTGGTGACTGTCTTCAGCGCTTCTTCTCACTTTGCAACCCCCTTTTCTAGTTGGTAACAGAAATTCTTTATAGACTGACTTCTGATTGCTTATCTGAAAATGATATTGCACTTGAGATTTTGTTGACCACAGGTAAAGATGTACATATCATCTGGATATAAGCAACTGCAGTATTGCAACCAAGACCATAAAATTACTTATTACAATGCACCTTTTATCAGTCCTTCTCCGAACACAAACCTGGCATGGCTTTCAAAGGTCTATCAGAAACACATCCGTTTTCAGCTGGACTTTCAAGGCCATCCACAATCTGCTCTTAAATCTATCCTTTCATACTGTTTTTCTTGACTCATCTGCACAAATTTTACCCTTTATCCAACTTGATCTGCTCATTCATTTTTAACATACTTTATTTGATCAATCCCTTTTAACTAAAGGACAATGTCCCTCAGTTAACAATATGACAATGTCCCTCGTAGCCTGCTGCCTGATCACATCATATCCACTCTTCAAAGGACAACACAAGTCTCTTCTATTGAATCCTCAAACATCACCATCTCTGATGTTCTACAGTAGTTACTTACTTTTCTGCATTGGAACATCTCAGTGATTCAGAAATCAAACTTATTCTATTTATTACATGGTCAAACAATGCTAAGTTCTGGGTCACACACATTGTTAACTTGTAAAACCCTTCTGCTCTCAAGTGAGGGGGTGGACATATTTTCCTGTGATACTGCTGTCGGAAATTAAAATTGGGACAATTTTTCTGGAACATAAGTGCTCAAAAAGCAAAAAACTGGAATCAACCAGATGTTTTTCAGTGGGTAAATGGCTAAACAAACTGTGATATATCAATTCCATGAATACTACTCAGCAATAAAAAACAATGAACCATTTCTTCATAGAACATAGATGGATCTCCATGGAATTATGCTAAGTGAAAAAAAGGTAATCTCCAAAGGTGATATACTATCAGATTACATTTATGTAGCATACTTAAAATCACATAATTATGGATTAGTGGTTTCAGGGACTAAAGTTGAAATGAAACAATCTGTTCTATTTAAAATAGGTTATCAGAAGAATCCAGGAAGGATATTGATATAAAAAATGTAAGCTATAGATTATCTTATATGTTTAACTATATGCTTGCTTTACAGATTTGCTAGAGACTATGCAGATGAATTAGTCACAGGTAGATAGGATACACACCAGTTAAAAATAAAGGCAATTACAAATTCTGAGAAAAATAAAAGGTTTTGTAAGAAATGAGCTCTAACATACACACTTTGGTCCACCTGTAAATAATATTTACACAATAAATTGTATGGTGTTTACATAAAATTCATAGTATACTTGCATAATATAATAAACACTGAAAATCGATATAACCAATACTTTTTAAAATATAATAAGTAATGAGAGAACAGTAATACTTGGGGAAATGATGAGGAGAAAGAGAAAAGTTGTATAAGATCTGAGTATTCATCATCCATGATAGAAATATAATAATACTATCTAATCCTAAAACGTTAAGATATAGCAATTACACGTGTTAAGTGATAGGGTGATAAATACCGTAGAAAAACAGAAACGTTTTAAGATGATTGCCTCTGTGCAGGAGAAAACCAGGGTACTTTTGATTTGTTGATTTATTGATTTTGAGATGGAGTCTCCCTCTGTCTCCAGGCTGGAGTACTGTGGTGCAAGCTCGGCCCACTGCAACTTCCACCTCCCAGTTCAAGTGATTCTTCTACCTCAGCCTCCCGAGTAGCTGGGATGACAGGTGCACACCACCACGCTCATATAATTTTTTGTATTTTTAGTAGAGATGGGATTTCGCCATGTTGGCCAGGATGATCTTGATCTCTTGACCTCATGATCTGCCTGTCTCAGCCTCCCAAAGTGCTGGGATTACAGGCGTGAACCACCGTGCCCAGCTTTGATTTACTTTTAGTACCAGTTACTCATAAATTCATTAGGATTATTGAGCTTTTAAAGTTACAAACAAGTATCACTATGTAAATATAAAATTAATTATTTAATATCATACCTTTGAATCCAGGAATGACGATTCTACAACCTAGGCTAAAAAACAATCCAAGACAGAGAAAAACACAAATGCATAAAGATGCTTCTAACAGAGTTAATAAGAATATGGAGAAATTATAATTAATCTAAATGTTCACAAATAAGGGAAGGATTAAGAAAATGATGGCACATCCATAACTGAAAAACATGAAGCCAGTAAAATATTTCTAAAGCACATTAAATGCTTAGGAAATGTACATATTTTGTGAATGTTATATGGAAAAAACAAGGTACAAATTATATAGATCTAGTGTAAACCCAAGATATGTATAAACAAAGAGAAAAATATTTGAAAAAAATAACTAATAGTTTAACAGTTGCCAAGTCTGTATGCTAATTTTTTTTCTCAATTATTTTATTGAGAAATTTTACAAAAATTTCTAATTTATACCTGCCTTCCTTTTATAATCATAAAAACAGAAAACAAAAATTTGTTATTTGAAAACCAATCATTAAATCACAAGTGATAATTTTAGGATGTAGGATTTAGGTTTATCTCAGTGATGGTTTCACTAGCACACAGGCAAGAATTATGTCCGACTGTTGTACCTGCAGCACAGACAGCACAGCAGGTACTCAATGAATATTTGTAAAGCCCAATCCAGAAGTCTTTCTGTGTGCAGATTCCTTAAAAGCAATGTGATATGGGTCACAGCTCTCAGAATGGTAATCCTTTGGGTAAACACACCTATGCCATGTCCAGCAAGTTTTCACTATAAGGAAGCGTTATATTTCACCCTGTAGAGTTAAATGTTGTACTTTGTCTCTTTCTTTTAATATTTTCAAATTAGACTTGCTCATTTGTGGTGAAGCTTAGAGTAGTTCTGATCAGACTGCCTAATAACCACAGGAAATTGTTTGGGCAGTGTGTTAATTTGCGGATCATGTAGAACATCAATTGTGTGTGATAGAGCAAGACAAGTTTGGAGGCTAAAAATCTCCAGGAAAAATGTAATCAGAGAGAAGTGACAGTACACTTGACCAACCCTAAAACAAAGCAATTAACATCAAGTTTGCTGAAAGGTACATACCCTGGGGGGAACGGGATCTGTTTTGAATACTTCCACTGGGGACCATGCCACCTCTCTGAATTTTTAGTCAGAACTGTGCTTTGATTGGCTTAGAGAAAGTACATATACTCAGTAATCATAGTAGTTGGCAGGCAGAGGTAGGTATAATTCCTTTTCAAGTGCAAAGCCAAGGCCAACTCTACTGACTTAAGTCAAACCGTGATTAGGAGCTGAGTGAAAATGGTTGACCTTTCTGCGCCTTCATCTGAGCCACACACATATCTGTATACATTTTTCATGATCCATATACTATCTTTTTGAAAAGTTTCTTTTTTGTGTCAGTGAAGGTGGATCAAAATTGGTATAAAAGATGTGTTACTATGGCCATTTGATTTTCTATCAGTTGGGACAAATTTTCCCCCAAATCAAATGATCATGACTGAGATATATCCCACAGGATAAAAAGTTCACTCCTCAGATCATAATAAAAACAAAATAGTAAACAAATATTTAACACAACTATAGGTACCTATATGTACCAGACAGTGTGAGAGACACAGTTATATAGATATTAATGTAACTTGGGGGTTCAAAACTCATGTATCCTGCAGCCCACACCTGGAATCCAGCAGCAGTCTAAGAGGCTGAGGTGCATAGTTTACATGAAGTCAGGAGTTCAAGATCAGCCTGGCCAACATGATGATGAAGAGTACCCCATTTCTGCTAAAACACAAAAATTAGCCAGGCATGGTGGCACATGCCTGTAATTCCAGCTACTAGAGCGGTTAAGGCAGGAGAATTGCTTGGGCCCAGGAGGCAGAGATTGCAGTGAGCTGAGATCATGCCACTACACTGCAGCCTGGGCAACAGAGTGAGACTCCATCCTAAAAAAAGCAAAAAGCAAAAATAACAAACTCAATTATGCCACATATCAGCTGTGCAAAATCAGGCAATTTATATCACCTATAAACAAGACAACCATAGAACTTGCCACACAAAGACAGATACCTTTTAGCTCTGAAGAGGGCACTCTTTTCTGCCGAGACAATAGGTGTAAATCAAGACTGTCCTGACAAACTTGAGCATACAGTCTCTCCACCTCTGTTTCCTTTTCCATAAACTAGCACAATATTCTCAAAAGTGATTGAAGGACTACAAAGAATACTGATTGTATAAAACACTCAACGTAGTGCTTGGCATGCAGTAGTCTCTCAATGACTAGTAGCTCCAATTCTTTTCCCCTATCCTAAGTTGGAGAGTTTACAGATAAGTAAACACTCAAGCTAGAACCCATTTCTTCTATTTATTTATTTATTTTAACTTTTAAAATTTCAACTTTTATTTTAGATGCAGGGGGTATACATGTAGAGATTTCTTACATGGGTATACTATACCCCAGTAGTGAGTATAGTATTCAGCAGGTAGTTTTTCAACCCACAACCTCTTCCTTCCGTCCCACCCCATTCTAGTAGTTTGTAGGGTTTATTGTTCCCATGTGTATGTCTATGTGTATTCCATGTTTAGCTCCCACCTACAAATGAGAACATACGGTATTTGGTTTTCTGTTCCTGTGTTAATTCAGTTAGGATTTAAACAATGGGGAAAGGACTCCCTATTAAATAAATGCTGCTGGAATAACTTTCTAGCTATATGCAGAAGAATGAAACTGTACCCTCGCCTTTAACCATACACAAAAACTAACTCAAGATGAATTAAATTTTAAGTGTAAGTCCTCAAAGTACAAAAATTCTAAAAGAAAACCCAGGAAATACCCTCCTCAACACTGGACTTGGCAAAGAATTTTTGCTAAGTCCCCCAAATCAATTTCAACAAGAACCTGTTTCATAAGATTGGTCTTGGAGCATCACAAGCTTCAGCCTTGTTGCAACCTGCTTTTCCAGATTCATTTCTCGTTGTATCCTACCAATTTCCCAAACACATATAACCATGTATCACAACCACACACACACACACATGCACACGTTCAAATACATCCTGTATTCTATATCCTAAAATCAGTATGATCATGATTTACTACATTTCTCAGTTTTTAGAACAAAAGAAGCCCTTTCATAAATCTGAGCATGTTTGTACAATGTTTTCCCTGCCTTGAATTCCCTGTATACTCTTATTTCTCTGGCAACCTCTCATTTAATTTTAAGAACTAGTTGAACTCTTTCTCTCTGAAGTCTGTGTATCAATCATCATTTTCTGTGTAACAAACCATCCCAAAATTTAGCGGCCTGTCGGGTTCATGATTCTGTGGGTCTGTGGTTTAGGTGGGGCTCCATTGGTTGGTTCTTGTTTGGGCTTACTCATGAACCTGCAGATGTCTGCCAGGTCAGCTAGGTGCTGGCTGTTCTGGCATGGCTCAGTTCTACTCCATGTGGTTTCTCATCCTCCAGCAGGTCAGGCTGGGCTGCTAAAAGGGAAACAGAGCACTCATATAGGAAAGCAATTAGGTGTGGGAAAGCCTACTCAGACTCAAAGCCTACATCGACACCGAACAGAATACTCCTTCTGCTGTCTTCTATTGATCAAAATAAGTTTCAAATCCAGCCTCAAATCAAGCGATTAGCCAATGGATTTCATCTCTTGATGAGTTGAGTTATAAGGTCACTTTACAAAGACATGAATACTGGGATGTCTAAAAATTAATAGCTATTTATGTGATCAATCCATTAAATCTACCTTTACTCTTCTAGAATAAGTTAATAAATTTATTCCACATGCTTTCCCTGACTTCACCCCCATCTCTGTCAATTATATTTTTAACCAAATGTGTGTTTGCAAGGACATACAACTCTTCTTTATTTAGTTTGAAAAAAATGCACAAAGGTGTATTGTAAACATTATAAAGCATCTGTTGAATTAATAAACTAATGGCAACATATAAAGCATATATATATATATATGATAGTGAAATGATTAAACAGTGATTAAGTTGTTGCAGCTAGGACCAACCGAAAGAAACAGATATTTAATTGCATATACAATAGGAATCATGGCATCAATATTTCTACTCATTTGTGAAAATTCATTTTCAGCTCAAATGCTGATCAAAAAGTACAAATCGCTACCACAATAATAATAACAATATCATTTGGTTAATCTATGTGAAATTGCTAATAATCAACCGTCTGACCTACAAAAACACAGCCATTTTTATGCTTCAACTAATAACAATAAAGCAGTGCAATTCTTTTTCCACTATCAGTGAACCTGAGAAAACAAAGCAGTGTTTATTTTGGGCAGCAGGAGTGAATGACTGAGTGAAATAAGGAGCAGGCTTCTTGCAGAACTTATTGTAGGGTGTAAACTCTTTCAGTCCTAAATTGATAAAGATATAGACAGAAAATATTTAAAACTCATGCAATGTATTTGACTATTTCTGACAGGGCAGTAGCAACAGCAAATGTGAAGAAGTTGGTAGGCGAGTGTTAATAATGATAAAATGGGAATCCCTGGTGTGCAACACCTTTTATATCATAATGGATCAACATAGTATTAGTCTTCTGAGAACCATGCACAATCCCATAGCTGTGAACACAACTTGCTAAGAGAGTGCTAGGAGGCAGGGACTAATTCTGTGAAGGGAGGCTCATGGTGAAGGACACCTAAAAATTGAGTTATAAATGCAGATACTGATTCCATATTATACCAACTCTATTATTGTGGGGTAATCTTCCCAGAGGAAAAGATATCTTTTCACTGTCATTGAAGATGAGTATGATTTTAAAGGTTAAACCAGGAAGAGGGAGCAACATAGACAGTGGTTTAGTCCACTGTGGCTTGAGTAGGGATTGCATAGTAACAGTGACTAGCGGTGTTCCTGCAATCTTCTGAATGGTAATAACTAACTGTATTCACTGCTTATTACCTACTTTGTGTGTATCATCTTTTTCAACTCTCCTAAAAACTGGGTGAGTTAGAAGCTATTATCCCCACGTAATAGATCTAGAGCTAACTGATGTTTAGAATCCTTGAGTAACTTGCTCAAACTCACGTAATGATAAACTGGGGAAAAAGCAAGATTTAACCCAGGATACAGGCTTTTAGCCATTACCTTGTCAACTTTCTTTTTTTAGCCTATTCTGGCCAATCACTTTCTAATATTAGAGATTTTTTATTTTGGTTTTAAGTCTTTGTTTTATTTCTTTACTAGATACCAATGCATCTTTGCATCTTGAACAATTCAAAGGCAATATTTTAAACACTGAAGATGTTTAATGAATACTGTTGGATAAATCGGGGTTCTAAAGCAAGTGTTGGCAGTCCATACCCTGCAAGCCAAATCCAGCTTGATACCTGCTTTTGTCAGTGGTTTGATCAGAGCCCAGCCACTTCCACTTATTTACTTATTGTCTATTGCTGTCTTCACACAACAGCAGAATTCCATAGTTGCGACAGAAACCATGTGGCCAGCAAAGCCTAAAATATTTACTATTTGGCCCTTTATAGACAAAGTCTATGGAGACCTAATGAAACTCTGATATGTTAAGAACTTCTCATGCCTTGTAGTATTAAGAAACTTTTCAAAACTTGAAATTCTAGCATCTAATTTGGATATTTTTATTGCTCGTGGTTATTTCATTAATCCACTCTTTGAGCATTGTCATCATTCACGTTGGCAGAAATGATGTATGGGTACTTTATGTGTTTCATTTCATTTAATCCTCCTAAGATCCAGTGGGTATTGAGTATCATTCTTATTTCATCAACAAGAGAAGCAAAAGACAGAGTTCACCTCCAGTTGCCTAAGTGAAGGAATTAGAACTCGAACACAGCTGTCTTGGACTCTGAACTCTAAATTCTATTTTCCTTCTATTCTTTAAATTCATTCTCATGTGGCAAAAATACAGTGATTAATTGCTTAGTAACATATAGTACCCTTTATTTTAAAATATCAGCAATCATTTCTTATCGTTATCATATAAATGGAACATCCCATTAAAACTTGGAAAATGTAGGAAAGATCCAAGATGGCCAATTAGCAACAGCTCAGGAATGTAGCTCCCAGTGAAAGTGCAGAGAACGAGTGGACGTCGCACTTTCCGACGAATTTTTTTTGCCCACAGACCAGGAGATTCCCAGCAGAGGAGCCACATGGGTCGCCAGCGCGACTCTTTTGGCCGGCGCGGCTGTTTTGCCAGTGCCCCAGCGTGGCGCTTCCTGGTGCGGAGTATACAGGACAGACGGGCTTGGCTGGTCTCATCCCCACAAAGAAAACAGCAATTGGAAGCGCTGAGGACTGAGAGTTTCACAGCAAGCACAGCAAACCCAGGAAGGTCCGGCTTTGCGGGGAAGGGGCGTCCGCCAAAGGAAAACTAAGAAACAGAAAAACTTCATCACCCAGCAGAGAGAGATTCAAGATGGCCACGTAGCAGCAGCTCAGGATTGTGGCTCCCAGTGAAAGTGCAGAGAGCGAGTGGATGCCGCAATTGCAGACGAATTTTTGTTGCCCACAGACTGGGAGATTCCCGGCGAAGGAGCCACACGGGTCACCAGCGTGACTCTTTTGGTCGGCGCGGCACTTCTCGGTGCGGAGTGTACGGGACTGGATGCCATTTTAGTCGGGCTCGGCCGGTCCCATCCCCACAAGGAGAACAGCAATTGGAAGTGCTGAGGACTGAGAACAAGCACAGCTGAACCCGGGAAGGCCCAGCTCTGTGGGGAAGGGGCACCCCCCAAAGGAAAACTAAGAAACAGAAAAAACTTCATCACCAACAAGCTGGACGCCCACTCAGAGACCCAATCTGAAAGTCGGCAATTATAAAGATGACAGGTGGATAAATCCGCAAGAATGGGAAGAAACCAATGCAAAAAGGCTGAGAACACCCGAAATCAGAATGCCTCTCCTCCTACCGGGGATCGCAGCTCCTCATCAGCAAGAGAACAGGCTTGACGGAGGATGAGTGTGTTGAACTCACAGAATCAGGCTTCAGAAGGTGGATAATAAGAAACTTCTGTGAGCTAAAAGAACAT